>JAJLRJ010000008.1:8279487-8406987 GCA_024195265.1 Dendrophyllia cribrosa | reverse complement strand
TCTGGTCCCGGCCGACAAAACCGCGCTCATACAATCTTTGATTGAGGGAACACTTCTTCTGGTCCCGCTGTTGTCCGTGACTAAATGATCGTAACCCGAATTAAGAATTTATCTTCTTTTTTTTGTTATAAATAAAAGGAGCACTACAAGTAAACACAGGAACTGCGACAAAGACACGAAGTCTACAGGTGAAAGTCCAAGAAAAAGATATTGCGGAAATTTCAAGTACAATGTGGTGCCAACTTGACTACGATAAGAAATGGTGAAATAAAATGTTAATCTGTTAAAAAATGTAAACACGACGATTTGCCTCAAATGATCTTATTAATATCAAGGCGGAGCGTCGTGTTATTAAAATTTGACTCAGAGTCAAAACCCGGGGGGGGGGGGGGGGGGGGTACTCCCTATAATGGGCTATACGGGGATGCTCCGCCCGAAAGGGGTACCTTTTTGAAGCTGGAGGTATATGAAAGGGTCGGGATTTCACGAGTTGAAGTATATGAAAGGGTAGGGATTTCACGAAGAATAGGAAAGGGTAACGAAAACACGAGTTGAAGTATAAAAAACGTAGGGAAAACTGTGATTAAGTATTATAAATAGCGCCTTTCAAAATATATCGAACAGACGCACGTAAAGGCTATATGAAAGGGGTACCATTTTCAATGAAAGGTATACGAAAGGGGAATCATTTTCAATGAAAGGTATATGAAAGGGGTACCTTTTCTGTCAAAAACGGTATATGAAAGGATAAGGGTTTGGACCTCGGGGCGGAGCATCCCCGTACAAAATTTTGTTGAGTAACCCCCCCCCCCCCCCCCCCCCCCCCGGGGAGTCAAAACGACCAAGCTATTTTTCTTTAGCCAAACAAAATGAACTACGATTTTCATCCAATTAAAACGAGGCGTTAATCCGATTATTAAAAGATAAAGAAACTGAAAATTATCCAATTATCCCAATATTAAGTATTGTTTATCGTATTTAGCACGAAAATTACAAGATAAACCTTTCATATACATGACATTCATTCACGTAGCTCTTGCTGTGAATCGTCACGCGTTGTCACGCAAGACGAAGGGATGACGACTGCATCCGGTACATGAAAGCCATGTACCGCAAATCCTCTATAAAGCCCCCCTCGGGGGAGAGGCTTATTTATTTCAAGCCAGATTGAGGGAGGAGGGGTCTTAATAGAGGCGGGAGGCAACCTCGTTGACGGGAGGCTGCTAGGCTTAATAGAGAAGAGAAGGGGGTATTATAATTTAGCGAAACGCCAGCAGTTCACCACTCATTTTTTTGTAATTCATTAATTCATGGTTACCGATGATAATTACGATAATTTTTTTAGTACAACTACCCGGGTAGGATGATATGCACGTGAGTTCTGAACTTGTGACCCTGAATAGATCTGAATACTGGATCGGAATTGAAAATCGTCGGAATAATTGCGAATGACGAAAAATGTATAATATGCAATTAAGTCAATAAATCTGACTTCATGGAGCATACTTCCCGTTGGGGCTGCGAATATAGCCGCCGCAATTGTCCCTTTCGTAAACGGTCGATGCCATTGTAGCGACACTTATTTTTTCTATCAGAAAAAGAAAAATGCAATTAATTACCTAGAATCGAACTCGGAACCTCTGCATGCTAACATCTCTCCCTTACCACTACACCACTGGGTTGATTCGGCAAACCCAAGAAAAATTTAATAAAAGGTAATTATGGCATCGACCGTTAAAAATGGCATCGACCGTTAACGAAAGGGAAATCAGCATAGCCGCCTCTCAGTATCGCTTCCGGCCGCAAGGTGCGTTCGTGTGAACGGCCGGGAGCGATGCATGCTGGGAGGCTGCTTTATTAGCAGATTATTTCCACAGGTATAGCCCTAGCTATATGAGTATCACAGTAACTGTGAGCGTTTCCAGTAAGTTTGATCAGAAGCTCATAACAGATACGTAATAAGCTTCTGGTTTGATATATAGAGAGAAAGCGATGTAAATAATAAAACTCGCTGGCCTGGAAACGCTCTAAATCGCTCTAAAAACCACCCAGGAGACAAGGAAACACACAAGCAAAGTAAGGTAGGCAATTTTTATTGAAATCTTGTACATATTTTTTAGCTCCTAGAATGAACCGTTTTTTCCCATACAAATCCTTATAATTTCGCTGTTTGTAATGCCTACTGCGACACTCAAACACATATAGCTTGCGTTACCTGTGCTATTTCTTGTAATGCCCGGAAATTTTAATTTACAATGGTTCAACACGCACCATCCAACAGATTTAAACAAGTTTTCCACACGAGGCGCTAGTTTAAAGACAAAAATTGTGTCTCCTCCTTTTGAAAGTCAAACATTACTTTTATTTGTGTTATAAAGATCAATTTTAACTGCAGTGCAGCGAGTTCTTTTTTTAAACAAACTGATACAGTCAGAAAGTCGAAAAATTCATCCAGGATCGATCTGACTACCTGAGCCTTTACACCTAAATAACGATTTTCTTTGTCTGACCAACCTCGTTCCCAGGGTCTCTCATCTTCCCGCCTCCTGGAGCGGGAAGATGAGAGACTCTGGGAACAAGGTTGTTATCTGACCTGTTGTTGTTGTTTTCTTTCGTTTTGTTACACTTTTTTTCTTGTTTGTGTGTAAGTGCAAGTGCATTTTCTATTCTTTCTTAGTTTTCTTTAAAATTATTTCTTTTCCACTAAAATTTAACCAGCTAGACTAATTTCTCTCATGTTTGAATTTTTGGACTAATTTTACTAGAAAAATCCTTATGTAGTTTGCAAATTACACCTTTTTTCCAAAAACAAATAAGGCTTCGTTGCCTAATTTTTGCGCGTAATAATGCCTGACCTGCAGGCTACAATATTTTTTTTTTAATACGCTATTTACACAGTGATAATTTCTAATATCCGTTTACGTCTATTTAAATTAAATAAATTCTTTTTTTACGATTTACAGCTTTGAGACATAAATCAATCTATGCCTTTTTAAGGCGTGGTCCACCATGGTGCAGACTTCTTTGGCACACCCCCAGGAAAGAGTAACCCCTGCACCCCCGTGTCCATAGTTATGCAGAACAGAAGGTGACACAGGATCCCACTCCAAACGAATATTGCCGCCTTTTCGAGCAGGCCGCAGGCCTACCAGCACTTCTTCCACGTCGTCGTCTCCATAGTTTCGCAAAGGCGGGTAGAACTCTTTGACCTTGTCAAACATTGTTCTGATTGATGGAGAATGCAGCGTGAGATTTCTGTCCCACTGGTTGGGTTGCACCAGGCCGCCCAGCCATAGTTTGTCGTCGTTTCTTGGAAGTATGTAGATAAAAACTTGGTCTTCCTGTTCGAAATCGTGGATTTTGTCAGCAGCGGATACGCTCATAGAGTGTGTTAACTTCGGCATCAAACTTCCATCGTTGCGGACTTTAAGGATGGCACCTAAGAATATCGTATTACATAATAATAAGAGGTCAATGGTGAAGAAGTCGACTTGAAGTAGTTTTTTACTCTTGAGACTCAACAGAACCCTAAAAGATGCAAGATTGTTATGTGGATGCAAGAGTAACAATTCAAGAAAGCTAATATTAATTACCAGTATTTTTCTGCTGAGCAGTACTTTAAATTCTCGTGACACAGTTTATTACATGACAGCTATTGAACAGCCCTTTCTTTCAGTGTAGTCTCCCACGCAGCCGTTATTTGTCTCGTCACGCAACGCTCCTCCTCATTGCGCGACGAGACAAATAACGGCTGCGTGGGAGACTACTTTCAGTGCTGCTTTTTGTGAATTAGGGCCTGTTTACATGGAGGGAGGGTGACCCGGGTACCAGGGTCACCCTCCCAGCCGGGCTAACACATAGCCCGCCTTTACATGGGCGGGCTATCATATAGGTGAGCTATCTTTTTTTTTTGGCGGGCTCTTAAAGGGGCTTTGTCACCATTTTTAGCGTTACTTTAAAAAGCCAAAATACATCTTTATATCAGTGAAATTCCAAAAATAAGAATCCAGTTTTGTTTAAAATTATTCTACTAGTGCTCTAAAAGTAAAAATAGGTGTCTTGGGCTGCAGATGGCCAGGATGGAAATGGATTACATCTTGAAAAAATTGGGCCAATTTTTTCAAGTTTATCGCTTGTGTCTTAGAAAATTTGCTAAAACTCCGATTATGGTTTATTTTCTCTGCTAAAATTCACTTGATATCTTCCTGTTAGTGTTCTTTAAGCATTTCATGTACGACAAAGGTACTTAGTTTTAATTTGCGACGGTTTTGACCCGAAAACCTCAAAATCACCATGACATAGCTCCTTTAAATTGTTTAAGCGGGCTCATGTTTTGGCGGACTCTTTTTATTGCAACGGCACGCTTTATTAAGCACGACATATTAACAAACATGGCAGCAAGAAGAAAGGCTATAGCGGCGAGTTTGCTGTTTTTATTGCTTGTTTTCATGGGTAATTTCAAGTCAAAAGAAATAGCCCGCCTAGGAGGGTGACCCTGGGGTGACCGTTTACATGCAGAAAAGATAGCCCGCCTAGGAGGGTTACCCTGGCAAGCAGACAGGGTGACCCGGGTAGGCGGGTGACCCTGTCTATCATGTAAACACTTCAGTGTGCTTTGTAAAGAAATGTATGAAAAGTTGGCCCTCCCAGGGTAGCCCGGCTAGGAGGGTGACCCTGCTACCCGGGTCACCCTCCCTCCATGTAAACAGGCCCTTAGTATCAGGTGGTTCTAACTTCAGTGGATGAAATCCTACAGTATGTGACAATTTAAATGAAAGCACAACTAAGCAAAACTTTCCTTTGGTGCTACCGGATTATTATCCTTGCTGTGTAAGGTGGTTCTAACTTTTGGGTTGATAAAATTTTAAAGTGCAATGTGACCATTCAAATGAAAGCTATTGAGTAGTACTTTCCTGTGGTGTTGTTTATTGTTTGTGCAAGGTGGTTCTAACTTTTGAGTCTGTGGATGAAATCACAAAGTGTGACCATTCACATGAAAGCTACTGAGCAGTACTTTCCTGGCCCCGGTTGTTCAAAAGGTGGATAGTGCTATCCATCGGATAAATCACTATCCAGTGGATAAGTACTAACAAAATCCATTGTGTTATCCGCTGGATATTGATTTATCCGGTGGATAGCGCTATCCACCTTTTGAACAACCAGGGCCAGTATTACTGTTTATAATACTGTATAAGGTGGTTCTTAATTTGAGTCTGCGGATAAAATCCTAACCTAACGTGTAACCATTCCTGTTACAGGTTTTGAACAGTTCATTTCTCTTAACTGACTTTACTGTTCATTTTTCAATTATTCCGAAACAAACATTTCAAAAAATCCATTCCCTAGAAATGTTTTTTTTTTTTACCTCTGAGCGGGTAGACCTCGTCATCGCCGGCTAATTCTTTGGCACTGAGTCCAGAGCAATTAATAATGAGCCGAGCTTTGTACTTGTTTTTCAAGTCGTCAGCCTGATCGATTAGCAGTCCATGGACCTCATCATGCACAAAGCGACAGCCCTTGTCTTTACACTGTTTATAAAGCCATTGCATGAATACGACTGTGTCAACCATAGGCGCCATGTGTTGATATGCATCTACTACACCTGTGTCCGGACTCACGGCTGAAAAGGGGACAACAGTTAAATTAAAACGAGTTTAATTAAGTTTTCGATGAACTTTTATCTTTCTTTTCTTCCTGTTAACAATTAAAGCTACATCAGTGATCAGTATCTTTGTTTTATTTTTCTTTGTAAATCATGATCACTACAAACTGATCAAACATACAGGTCATGCGGAGTTAAGGAAACAATCCACACTAAAGTTAAACAACTTCTCCTCGCTTGTAGATCCTTTTACCACACGAAATAGATAGTGCTGAGACCTCTGAGGAAAATTGTATGTTGATGAGAAGTTACAGCCGCGTTTTTAATGTTTATGGGCCATTTATCTGTACAGCCTCGTTCTCAGTCTTCAGCTACGTCATCATCGAGAGAGATGATGACGCAGCGTCGTTCCCGGCAGGCTTCTCTGCTAGGGAGCGGGAAGAAGGGAGAGCCTGGGAACAAGGTTCATGATCACGTAGCTGAAGAGAGAGGACCCTGGGAAGGACGTTGTTACCTGTACTTTCCATCCACCGCGGTCAAACGTCCGAGGCGTTTTTCGTTTAATTTAGTGGGATTTTATTTAATATTAAATGCAAATATGGGCAAGGACGTATAAAAAAAATAGTTGACGTTACTATCTTTTAATTTTTCTCAAAATGATGAGTTTTTTTTCGTTGAAAACTAACCAAAACTCTTTGCGCCTGATCAAAATTATGTTGGCAAATGGCGCCGACAATTCTGCAGTTCACAGTTTTTAAACGCTTAGAACTTTTTTAGTAAACTTTCCGGCAAAACGTTTGGTAAATTGACGACAGTGTACTAGAAATATATTAAACTTTAAACAGTGAAAATGACAACCTTAACTTTTAAGTACTTTGCTTAACATTCGCAAATTTTCTCGTTCGACCGCGGTAAATACTTTCTATCGCTGCTTGTCTTGGTACCACTTCAAGATCATTAACTGCATGTACGGGAACATACCAGAGGTATGATAAAATTTTGGGATGGATATAAAAGCAGGTTTAACATGTGATTTGCGGAAGCGATCTAAATAAACTCACCGGTCTGTTCAATCAGTTTGTCATTATGTTCAAATCCCGGTAGATAACAAAGTTCTTTCATCTTGTTCTCCTGCTCAGGAACATCTTCAACTTTGTCTTTGAAGTAAAACACGGACTGATTAACAAACACTCCTGTTTCTTCTGATTTCATGGCCATTTCTACGAACTTGGTGTAACTGTCCGTGCACCAAACTTTAGCCCTGTCTATCGATTCCTCGTCCGTGTACCCACCACACACCGCAGGCGGCCACTCCCACAAGGCCCCAGCAATCTCCGAGGTAAGAAGGTTACCGGAGACTGAAGAAGCAAATTCTTTTGCCATAACAGTCACTCTGTACCTGATAAGGGGAACATGAAGAAAGTAATGTTGACATCGTTAACTTATTCAAACCGAAATATCGGGCAATTATATATATATATCTTTTTCTGTTTCTTATCGTTTTCTTCTTGCCGTTAGGATCAGTCTTGCCGTCTATATTTTGTCATTTGAAGTTTTTTACTGATCCAGGTCTACAACAGATCCGGCTCCTATTAACGTTTTGTCGCTGTGGTCTTGCCGTATTTAAAGTCTTTAAGTATTACCTCGTCAAATATTGAATTGTGTGCGGCTTTGACCAGTTTGTCAAGCAGGCAACCGTAGGTTTAGATTTGGTGTTAGAATTCCCCACAGGCTCCGAGTCAGGTACAATTCGTCTGGTACGAACTATGTGCAAAGCAGTGGAAAAACATGAATCAGAGCAAGTGGGCTGCTCATTTTCCTTCAGTGATTACCTCCGGGGTTAGAATTATCGCCGCACCATCGATAATTTTAACATCAAATCTAAACCTACAGCAGCCACCGAACACTTCCTCTCCTCTCCTAATCCCACAGCTAACGACATGCAATTAATCCCCATTAAAAAAGTATCTGTTCCAAACGGGACTCAATACGTCAGGCCAGGAAGGGTTATTTAATCTCAAAGGCCAGAACTCTTGCGCCCTATGGCCTTAACATCAGAGAAGAAACATTTTAGATATCAAGTTTCCTTTATTATTGGTTATATGTTGTTTTAATTTAACCCTCGGTCGTACAAGGGGTGGGGGGGGGGGTGGTTGCCACCCCTCCTTAAAGTTTTTCTCCCATATTTTCAAGACCATTCAAGATTAGCATATGCTGTTTTCAGTAGCTGTTCGTTTATCCTTAAGACACATTTTGGTAAAGTTTGGCGACAACCGGTTGCTATGGTAACGAGATATGACGTCATAAGTAATATGTGGTCAAGCCATTTTTGAATAAAAATGCGTGTTTTTTTACCTTTTTTCAGTGAAAAAAAAACATAAAATGCTACCAAAAGTATCAAATTGTTTAACTGTGTGTTATTTTGCAGCTCTAGCAAACAATATTTGCAATTTCCGCTCTTTTTCAAAAAATTTGAATTTTTAGTAAAATCCAAGATGGTGGCCATCTTGACAAAATATAGAGTGATCCTAAAGGCAAGAAGAAAACGACAAGAAATAAAAAAGATATATATATATGTATATATATATAATATAATTGCCCGGCCATCTTGAATGACGTCATGGACCCCCAGCAGCGCCACAACCTATAATATTCTTGTAAAAACCCAAGGGGGGGGGGGGCTTGCAACAACCCCCCCCCCCCCCATGTACCACGGTGGGGGTATAAGTTTGCGTGTACGTCCGAGGGTTATAAAAATGTCAATCTATATGTTATCAGTCTTTCGTATTTCCGCCATTACGCAAGCTATTGCTCCATATAACTCACGTATACCAATGTCAATTACGCAAGCTATTGCTCCATATAACTCACGTATACCAATGTTAATTTTTTGTACCTGAAGAAGGCTGCCACATAAAACTAAAAATCTACGTTGTATCGGTGTCTGCTTCTATATCGGATCTAAACCAACCATCTGGCCCCGGTTGTCAAAAGGTGTATAGCGCTATCCACCGGATAAATCACTATCCAGTGAATAACACAATTGGTTTTGCTAATGCCTATTAAAACTGGATAGTGATTTATCCAGTGGATAGCGCTATCCACCTTTTGAACAACCGGGGCCTCGTTTATATCTAAACCTGTTTGAGTCTGCATGCGTAAAACATTCTAAGCCTGCATTTTTAAAGATGGCTCGAGCGTGAATTTCTGATTAGGCTGCAAAGGAAAAATGCTGGAGGAAATGGAAATTCAGAACGAATATCGTTCGGAAAGGAAATGGAATGGCCCGTTTATTAGTTCCTCTCCCCAGTCTCGCTCTCCGTATTCACGCTCGCCCCAACTGAATCTTTTCGGCCGCATTCGCATTTGCGAGCTGTCGCCTCGATCGCTATTCGGCGAACTCGCACAAATATACGGACTGTTTTACACCCTGTGGAATAAGCCACCATTGAATTACCGTTCATTTAATTTTTCGCTGAGTGCGAGCGCGAGTCAATTTTTTTTCCTTATTACTGCCATTAAAAAAAAATAAGCAAAGTCATCATGGAATTGTTGAAATTTCCGCTTTGTTAGTAATTTTTTGCTAGCGTCATGATGACAAAAATGCACGCCGAGTTTCTTAGAAACTCATAAAGGAAGTATATTTATAAATAGGTTTCAATTTTCACACAGTCATATTTCAAGTCACTTACGGTATTACATTAATCACGTCCTTAACATAAAGAGGGAAAATATTTTTCGACGACACGTTTTAACACTTTAATAGCATCTTTTTTATTTTATTTTTATTTACTACTTCATTTGTCACAGTTATTCACATCACCATTACGATGAAGGAGTAACCAAGTGCGTGGTCACGAGGGATGGTGGCTGCTGGCTTTCTGATTGGCTGATAGCAAAAAAAAACAAAAAAACAAAAAAACACGAAAGAATTACGGACGTCAATGAGCTGAATTTGATGTCAGATTTTTTAAAGTGAAAAATGTCGTCAGCGGCCAAAATAGGTTTCTGTTAGGTTTTCACCGTAAAGTGATTCATTTCTTATGATATATTTTCAGTATTTTGTGAAGAAAAGCCTATGTTGTGTGCACGAGAAATATTTAACTTACCCTCGTTCCAAAAGTTGCAGTGCACATGTCATTCCAATCACTCCTGCGCCAATGATGAGAACACGAGGAGTTCTGCGAAGCTGTTATAAAAAAATACTTACATCAACTTTCAAGTTCTTGTTAGGCCCCGTACACACGTACATTATGCGTTTTCATTTAAAAACGCATACGTGTGGACGGCGCCTCAGTCGTTCTTAAAAGAGCTATACGGCTATACCATGCTGATGAGTCCTAACAAGGACGAAACAGCTGTCCATGGCTGCCACTACGCAGGTAATGTGGTTCTATGTAAGGTATTGGCCATACCGCGGAGATGTTGTGTGACCAATGCTTTCAGTTGGTTCATTTACCAATTGTAGTATCACTTTGAAAGCCACGGCCGGACATATTTGTATCAAAGGAAATTTTAAAATGATACAGTTCTGTTGACAGTTACTGTATCAGTGCGCAGAAACTATCAAAGGGTGACTTTAGCGGCGGATGACCAGGATGGAAATATATAACCATGCACCATCGGGCCATAAAAATCTGGTCGAAACATGGGGGTTGATTCAAATTGAAATACAAGCCCCTTTTACAAGAACCTGCCATAAAACACTGTAAATTCAACCATATCAATCAGAATGGAAGATTATAATCGTTTAACAATATGAATAACGAAATAAGCAATATATATATATATATATATATATATATATATATATTTCTTTTTCTTTGCAGTTGCCTCTCGCCAATTACATCTTGTTTTGCATTTCGAGTGGTGGTCTTATTAACGGGGTACGTTTATAAAGAAAAGCGACGGTCTAAAATGCGGTTGTTGGTAGCATTCATTTCATGTAAGAAAAGGAAGGAGCTGAATTGCGCCATATGTCATAAAAATACAAATGATTGTCAAGTTATGTATCAGTTCTACCAGGAGCCCAACTCCTGGTTCTACTGGCTCAGTCGCCAAAAAAAGTAAGGTATCTTTTGCGAATTAAAACAATTTCAACAACAGATTCTGTGAATAATGATCAAAATTCATAAGAAATGAAGCTAAATGAAAGCCGATGAGCATCTTCAACCCTGCCGGGCTCTTCGTATCCTAAAGAACTAAGCCGGAACAGTACAGATCAACATAAATTGTTTTTATGTGACTGATTCTACCGGAAACTTTCTGAAGACGTGTGAAAAAATGCATTTCCGAAAGAAAAAACACTAATCACTTTTGTCTCGTGTTTTGAAATTATCATCCCGTTTTCCCAAAAGAGTGTTTTTACTAATATGTGGCTTCAGTTGCTAAAAAGATACTGGATTCCGCCAGTCATGTGGTAACAATCTTTTCTTCCCTTTGACATGGATTCCGAGATGACATTTCTTAACTTCGAATTTGTAAATTAAAGAAGCTGCTTAATCAACACAAGTCTAATCGGTCGATCTCGTAAGCCTGAGAGGAATCATGAAATGCGCGACTAACTATTCAAATGAAGTTACGAAGAAGTCATTTCCTCTGGCATTGTTTTAAAGTATGTGGTGCGACAACATTAATTTTGATGAAAATATCAGTGAAAAAAATGGTGCTTTCATGTGGTACTATTATTGTAAAAAATTAAAATCAAAAGGGATAATAAAACAAAATTAGAGAATTGTGTAAAGCGCTGAATTAAGCAAATACTTACTCTCAAAGTTTTAGAGTACGTAGGAACCGCAGTTAGCTGTAAGGCCATTTCTCCTCAGAATTACTACGCCGCGTAATATACTTGCTCCTCGGGTGCGGAGATAACAAGCTTTAGTCTATGATAACAGAGGGATCAGAAATGCTTGCTCATGTGTATAGGACGTGCTATACTTAAAACAACTACGTGTTATGCATATGGCAGTATCAGGAATGCGGCACTAATATACTCTGGACAGGAAACAATGAAACGAAAAAAAAAACTGCAGCACGTATTCGCTAATAGCGCGTGACTGAAAGTTCATTCAGACGTGACGTTAAAGCGGAATGATCGACACGGTTATATTTTTAAAACTTTTCATCGATTTAAGCCCTAGATTCTCAACATTCCGAAGAATAGTAACCATAACATTTGTTTTAAAGATAACCTCTTGTCATGCGGGCAGAAAAAAAGAATTATTTAACGGCGTGCACTTATTTTATGAGCGACATGATCACGCGAAAAGATTGCTCCCGGATTGCGCGGAAATTGCACATTCACGCGCGCCGGATTAATGAACTAAAACGCTGCGATGGAACTAAAACGTTAAGAAATTATTAAAACATTTCGGAAATAATTGAAATATATATTTTAATCTCCAGATGAAATCCTGCAAATGAATTAAAACTGTTCAGTCAGGCAGTTCTTTTATACGCTGTTGTTCATTTTAGTATGTCCAATTTGGGGTTGCCGGGGAGACAAAGAATTTAGTTAAGGCCATCCCATACGGTCCAACAAGAAAAGTTAATGATCTTATACGTGATCTTTAGCACAACAATTCAGTTTGCTTGTCCATCAGAGTCAGTAAAGTGGTTAAACGACTTTACAGTATATAAAACTGTCTTTAGACGGACACTCCTGCAATTAAATAATGGAAAATGTTAATGTAGAAAAGTGCCGA
This sequence comes from Dendrophyllia cribrosa, assembly GCA_024195265.1. NCBI lineage: Eukaryota > Metazoa > Cnidaria > Anthozoa > Scleractinia > Dendrophylliidae > Dendrophyllia > Dendrophyllia cribrosa. The sequence continues at coordinate 8,394,681 of JAJLRJ010000008.1, read as the reverse complement.
AAATTTGAAAGTTTTCAGACGTTTCGGGCTTGGCCCTTCTTCAGTGAAATGTCAATTTTAAACCAAACGTCTGAAAACTTTCAAATTTTCGGCACTTTTCTACATTAACATTTTCTATTATTTATTGTGTCACAAGTGCCACGCAGTTTTTTGAACTTTTTTGTTCAACTATTTTGCCTACTCCTGCAATTAGGCGGACACATCTCTAAGACGGTACAAGTTATTCGACCGTGAGCTTGCAAGTTTACCAAACTGAACTTTGACCGATTTAGTCAGTTTAAGTATAAAACAATGGCACGCGACTCACGAAAACAATGGGTCGATATAAATCCGTTCCATAAATATTTATTTCCTCCAGTAAACCAGTTCTTATTCAGTGGATAAAGCGCTACCCATTGACTTATGTCTTCTGCTATACCAAGGGTTTCTCTGCGATGCTCAGGAGAAATCATTTCTGATAACTAATTAGTGATTAGTCAATGAATCAATCAATCGGTCGATGGACTGACCATGGCTCGTTTTGACGGGAGGTAACGGAAGATCTATTAAATCCGGAGGTCATGGGATCGAATCCCACCGAGGTCAAAGATTTTTTTCTTTCCCTCGTGTGATCCCTCATTTTCTTACAAGGGCTAACGCTCACAGGGAAATTTATGCTTTGACCTTAGTACTATGAGTTAATTCTCTGATTTCTTGTTTAAACCGTATCCGTTTAGGCAATTGTTACAATTCTCATTGAGTTGTGTGATACGGGTTGATTTTTCAAATGATCTGAGAACGGTCTTTCTTTCTGCTTTAAAAAGTGCGACATTACGCCACCGGGACATAAGTTGAGTCAATAGGCCATTTGCACGATGACGTCATATGACTACAACTACCAGAATCCTTCAGTTTTTCGATTAGGGCTATTGTTATTTAAACCGCACTGGGATTACAAAATTAAAATAAGAAAGGAAAAACGAAATGAATTCTGATAGTTGTAGTTGAGGTGGCCGAATACAGTTTTGAGGGACAATAAATTTCCTTTACGCGCGCGTGTCACGCAAGCAATACCGCGCGAGCAAACAACAACGAAGCTCTGATTTCGTGCACGCAGTTAGTAATGCGCGAGCAGCCGCGCGCGCAGATAAGTGAATGGCCGTGGTGTATGCAGTACTGCGCATGCTCGGAGATCGTACTAAACGTTTTTTTGGTCGTGAATTTCTCGAAATCTAGCCGTACGACCTATGCTCAATTTTTGATATTTTTAAATATACATCAACATCAATCTGCAGACAATTTTTTTTCAAAATCTGTAAGATAGTTTTTAAAATATTTTTCGAAATTCCTATTTTTGATATTTTCGTTGATATGCGAAAAACTCTTTTACAGATTTTTGTTTTAACTTGTAAGAACGTTTATTTTTATCCAAAGTTTAAATGGTAAGATTTTGAGGTAGGGTCGTACGGGTGATTTTTGAGTAAAACGTCCTCATAGAATTAGAACCCAGTCTTCTGACAACCACTCGGTCGCTTGTTTTAAGCGACTTCTAACCAGAGGATGGTGAAATTACAAACACCCACTGTCTTGTACGATGGTTTTGACTTTGTAATTGTTGCTTGTTCCCACAAATAGTCACCTGTGATCGATATTATTGGAAGCATCTGGTGACCCCTATAAACTGTAGTAAGCCACCTTAAATGACGCCATCGTGCAAATGGCCTATTGACGTCACAAAATCTTTAGGCCAACTCGATCCAACTCTCAGGGTTCGGTCCCGGTCATTTTTTAATTGTAAGCCGAATTCGTAATGGCACTTCCCGAGTTTTGACTTGAAACTTCGCAAAGTAAGTAACGAGTACTTATATTTTCAAAATATGAAGAGAACAGAAAATGAATATTTTTTATCATAGTGGCACTTTAACAACAAACAACAACAACAACAATTTATTGACAGCAGTTAAAATAGAAACAATATTGATTGTCCCGCATAGCTACGAATCTAATCTAGGCGGGGCAAGCAAAGCTGTCCTTTTTGGCAGTATCGATCATGGTTTTCCTGCCCGAGGCAAAATTACGAAAAACTACGAGGTGGTCCATTGCTTTGTCCACTGGATACTGAAGATTAGGGAGCCTTAACAACCACGATGACAACGGCGACGAAAACGTCATTGAAAACTGACAATTCGCTGAATTCGCGCTCTTTGAAATTACTTTGCAATTGTCCCAATTTCTTGAATTTATCTGTGACTGAATCAGTTGTCCAGGAGCTGAATTCATTGCGACGGCTTTCAAGTTCAAGTAGAGAATTCAAAGAAAATTGACCGTCGTTTGTTCACGTTCTCCACAAAACCTATAATTTGATCATTTAACGTTGTTGTTTTGTAGTACCAAATGTAAAACGCACGTGCAGAGGCCTTGTTTTCGCTCATCAAAGCTATTATTTTGTGCCGCTCCCTATTTCTATAAATGGGTGGCCGGAGCGATGAGAGGTTACCCTGCAATGGACTAACATCCCATGTATCAGGGGGAAGTTGTGATACTGTACGCCCAGTCGCTTCATGCTACGGAAACGGCGATAACAGTCCTGCATGCGCCTCCACCGCGGTGAAACGTCCGAGGCGTTTTTCGTTTTATTTAGTGGGATTTTATTTAATATTAAATGGAAATATAGACAAGGATGTATAAAAAAAATTAGTTGACGTAACCATCTTTTAATTTTTCTCAAAATGAGCTTTTTCCGTTGAAAACTGACCAAAACTCTTTGCGCCTGATCAAAATTATGTTGACAAATGGCGCCGACCATTCTGCAGTTCAGTTTTTAAACGCTTAGAACTTTTTTAGTAAACTTTCAAAACTTTTGGTAAATTGACAGTGTATTGGCAATACATTTACCTTTAAACAGTGAAAATGACAACCTTAACTTTTAAGAACTTTGCTTAACTTTTTCAAATTTCTCTCGTTTGACCGCGGTTAAGCATGCGCCACTTGCCTAGTCAAGACATTTCCTACCTTTTTTTCACAATTTCTGACAATCACTCTCCCCTGAAATTTAACTAAAGCCACGCACCTCTTCACAAATGAAGAACACGTCAATGGTAAGAGATTTTTTTATTTCCTATTAATTTTAAAATTTCCATACTAAATATGTCAAATATCTAGCATTTCATGTTGATTATATTTTGATTATACGCACATTCCCGTAATATTATTTTTTTATAGTACAATACAAACGTTATACGCTAAAAATCTTTTGTTTGAAAAGCGATTAACTCGTTTTCCACTTTATATTCCGAGCCGTAAATGAAAATGACTAAAATTATAATTATCTCTATTTTTTTAAACAGGCCGGGGATTTATATTATTTTGAAAAATGTTATTAATTTTATAGCCTTCAAAATTTAATTGTGAATAATTTGTGTTTTTGAAAAATTTCAAAAACAAGACTCCCCGATAACAAATATCAGTGTTCAAATACCGTATTTATTCGATTAAGCGCCCTGGGCGCTTATTGAATTTTTGGACCTTGAGAGTGGGCGCTTATTTCGAGGTGGGCGCTTAATCGAGGCTGGGCGCTTATTAAATTTTCACCATTTTCAGCAAGTAGTAAGTTTATTTTGCAACAAAACAATAAAATAATAACAAAACCAAAGCAGAATTTTAACTGTTCATTGAAAGTTTCTTTAAAGTACTTCGGAAAACTCGGTCTTCGAGGAAGTCTCTTAGTAGTACTGAGTCAATTCCAATCTCATTGTCACTAAGGTCAATTAGCGAACTCTCTGGTGTTGCCTCCTAGAGGGGTGGGGTGGGCGCTTATTCGAGGCTGGGCGCTTATTAACTTTTCCTACCTACAGGGTGGGCGCTTATTCGAGGTTGGGCGCTTAATCTAATAAATACGGTAAATACCAAGCAAGGAAAATGGTTTGAACCCAGGAGTAGCAGACGTCTGTTGAATGCGATCACATCCAGGCCAGCATAGTTCTGAAAACATACTTACGGTATGTTCAGGATTGCACGCAAGTATTGTTTAATTGAATCTTTGTACTTCATATAAGACAGAATTATGTGTCAGGTTATGGTGAATATTTATAGATGACGATATTTTGTGCCGGATGCCTATCATAGTGTAGCGCGGCCTCCTCTGCGTGCAATTCTGGACATTACTCAGTCAATGACAACAACAGCAGTTCCTTTCAGAACTACGATACACTGGCCTGGACGATCAAACTAGACAGAACATGAATACCAAAAATGAAAAATTCTTAAAGACCCTTCCTCCCAGTAGGTAGGGTTGTCCAGATAAAGACTGTATTATTTAAATATATATACCCTACATACATGATATACAATAATATATATTAAAAACTATAATAATAATAATAATAATAATAATAATAATAATAATACAAAAAAGGACTAAATAATATTAAAATTGATGACCAAATTTTGTAGTCCCCAAATGTCTGGGATTCCAAACTGTTAATCGGACAGTGTCCTACCGAAATATAACGAAATTTCGCTTACCTAGTTCCCATGTTATATCGCCAAATGCCACCAAATATACAACTAAATAGAAAATCGAAAAAAGAAGCAGTAGTTTGGGGATAAAGTGCAGGATGACAAGAATGGAAGTTGATTACAGTTCGTCAAATTTGATTTGTGACAGGCGGTCAAGAAATCAAACTTGTTATTCTGGGGGAATTTTAAGTTTATTGGCCGTCTCTCTTTGTCTCTTTGGTGGCGATTTTTGTCTTCCAATTTTCACGGCAATAAAGCGAGCTCCTGGCCATAAGCATGAAAACATGATATATTATCCGAGGGCACTGTCCCTTTAAAGCACGTTACAGACGAGTAAGTTTTCTATGACAAGTTTTGCCTTGACAAGTTTTACTTGCTCGTGTGTAAATAAAAACTTGTCAAGATTTTCCTTGTCAAGTGCACTTGTTCAAAAGCTGGCATGCTAGCTTTTGAACAAAGCAACTTGTCATAGAAAAACTTGCCAAATCGCAAAACTTGCTTGTCTGTATGCTCAACAAGGAAAACTTGACAAGAATCGTTGCGAAATCACGGGCGCTCAGTATTGCACTAACCGAAAAAAGTTGTGAAAACTTTCCTTATCTGTTTCTCTTAGTTCTTCAACTAAATTGTTTGCAAAACCTTGAGACTTAAACGTGTTTGCGTTGCCCAAGGGCGAACCCACCCACCTGCAATTCATGTGTCTCTTCGAGTACTAGTTGTACTCATATTGCATAAGCAAAGCAAAACCAAGACCATAAGCAAGCACCTTGCTTTTTCTCCCTTGTTAAATACAAGTAAGCTATGATAAACGAATAAAATGGTGTTGTGTTGTCTTCGTTCGCTGTACAATTGTATTGCTGGCTACAATGAAAACTTGTCAAAGATAACTTGTTTATTCGTTCACACGGGCAAATAAAACTTGTCAAGGCAAAACTTGTCAAAGAAAACTTGTTACTCATACACACGAGCAAGTAAAATTTGTAAAACTTGTCACGTACACTTGTCATAGAAAACTTGCTCGTCTGTAACGTGCTTAAATGATTGAAAATTGCACTACTAGATTTATTTATAGGTTTGCCAGATGTTTGGTAGGTTGACTGGCAAGTTTGGTCACTTCATTGTCAATGAGCTTAACAATATCCCCTGCACTGCCCCAGCATAATGTCATCCCCCATCTGTAATGCCCATAGCTGTGGAAAATACATGGCTCATCAGGGTCCCGTTCCAGCCTTATTTCGTCCCTTCCTGGGCGGATTCCTACATTTACTTGAAAGTCGCTATCCTTCAGTGCATGGAGGCGCGGACAGAGTTCCTTGCACTGTCTCATCATAGATTGGACGTATGGAGCAGAAAGAGACAGATCGAGATCCCAGCGATTTGGCTGTTTCATTGTGCCAAGAATCAAATGGTCTTCACCTGTTGATAATGAAATTGTGTTGCATAATTGTCAAGAGAATTAACCCAGCAAATCGTTTCGGTAGAAAAGCTGTTCCGAAAGCCTCAGTCATCTTAACAATTCGTAATTAATTTAAATTAGACTACAATTTAATACAACCTTAACTGACACGCCTTCCAAAACTATGTAAACTCGAACCAATGTCCATGTAATTAACGAGTATAATTATAAATGACGGTTCTTTCCCCGAATTCTCTGATTTTTCTAGATGTCATTAACGGAGGTCTTCCGTCTGTGTGGAGCATAATAATTTTCTTGAGAACTTCAGAATTATTCGAAAGTCTTCGGAAATCTTCGGACGTCTTCGGAAGTCTTCGGATATGGTCGCGTCGTCTTCAAAAATCCTGGCACTCCCAGGATAAAAATCTCACGCCTTTGACTCAGAAAAAGTTGGCAGGTATAATATACTATTGGTAGGTAGAACCATTTTTATGCTAGGCAAATACCTCTAGGAAAAATAAATGGATGGCCAAGTATTTGCTGGCCAGCCTCATCCACTCCAAAGCTAGTTGACTTCCCTTCACAACAAAAGTCAATCTTGGGGAAAAGGATGCCATCATTTTTTGCTTTCAAGAGTGCACCTAGAAACAGTATCATAAATTACATTAAATTAATGCAAATAACAGTCTAAGATGAACTACCTTAAGAAAACAATGCATAAATTATTAAGGTTGAGGAGATCTCGGCGCTTTGACTCAGGAGCCTCAACATTGACGACGCCACCTCGTAAAAGCAGAAAGCGCGTAACTCTTGATATTTCTATATAGCTATTTTGTGAACATTCTTTTTAATTAATAGGGCTTGGGAGATTAAAGAAATGGAAAAATCGCGAAATTAAATACCCTTTTGTTTACTTTTTTCCTGAATCGCGAAAATCTATACTCGCGAAATACAGCTCCCGAATTTTCGCGAAAATTAGTAAGAATAGGTACCTTGACCTGACATTGGTGCTTAATACTGTACCATCATTAATAACGAAAAAAGAAACTGTACTGCTGTGTTGATGAGAGAGTGAAACACAAAAGTTTGGCTTTATCAGCTTTGATAACTTTAAATTGGTCATCAAAGAGAGGTTCAAAAGCCGATGTTTCGAGCATAGCCCTTCTTCATTAGAGAATCAAAAAATAAAATAAATAAAAGAACTTTGCTCTGACCAAGGGATGGCACTCAAAATGTCGTTCAGCCTTTCAACCTCTTCACAATGATATGACCAATTTACTTAATCAACTCATTACCGGTAAAAATACTGCTGCAGCCTTGATTTTTTTCAGTGGTTATACAATTTCAAAACCATTGCATGGTTATTGCAATTCTTTTTCAACATTGGGGGAAAAGAAATGTGCAACAGCTTGAAGGGACATTGTCACCTATTTTTAGTATCACTTTGAAAAACCAAAAAACATATTTGTTTTAATGGAAACCTTAAAATAATGGTCCAGTTTTGTTAACAAATACTCTACCAGTGCACAGAAACTAGTATTAGTTATCTTTGGCTGCGGATGGCCAGGATGGAAATGGATTGCAACTTGAAAAAAGTGGCCAATTTTTTCAAGTTCAGTCCCAAGAGTCGTGGAAAAATCGCAGAAAAACTTATTATGGTTTGTTCTTCCTTGCAGAAATCACTTGATATTATCTTCTTGGTGTTCTAAAAGCAATTTTATGTTTGAGCAAAGGTACTTTGTCATATATTTAGTGTATTTTGACCAAAACACAGCAAAATCTGCATGACAATGCCCCTTTAAAGTGCCTATCACCCCTAGAAAGTTATTTTCAGAATCAACTCTATGTACATTGAATAGTTGAATGTTAAAATATTTCTTATTTTGAACGTCGCGTTTGTGAGTTATAGAGATTTGAATTTACAAAATGCTAATTAGATGACGTCAACCCGGGAATTTGCCATTATTTCTACACCAATTTACAATGCACAGTTTTAACAGCTTGAGGATAATTAATTTGATAAATACTAAAAATAAACTGTGGACAGTCAATCGATTCGTAAAAAATATTACTTGGAGGTGAAAACAAGTAGTTGTATAATAAATGATTCCCGGGTTGACGTCATCTAATTAGCATTTTGTAAATTCAAATGTCTATAACTCACAAACGCGACGTTCAAAACAAGAAATATTTTACCATTCAACTATTCAATGTACATAGAGTTGATTCTGAAAATAACTTTCTAGGGGTGATAGGCACTTTAAATGGTGTTCAGCAGACATGGCAGTTAACATATCTATTTGGTTGTGGCTGAATATGTTTATAAAGCGCAAAAATAAAACCCTTGAGAAAACGGTCACTATGTTGTAATTCACTCAGAACCCTTCATTCCCAGAAGTAACAAATGAATAGTACTTACAATACATCTTTCATTTGAAAGTAAACAAAATTGCAATCTAGATGAACACAGTTAATACAGCAGCTGTACCTCTCATAGGAAACATCCCTTTATCTCCAGCCAATTCGACAGAACCCAACCCTGAGCAGTTGACAATAAACTGAACACCATAAGTCAACTTCAGAGCCTGTGCCTGTTCTGTTAGCAATCCTCTGATGGTTCCCTGAATGATGTGGGCTCCTTTCCTTATGCACTGAAGACAAATAGGCAGACAGAAGACAGAAGTCAGGTGTACTGTCCTCGTGATAGAGCAGTTTTCAATTGAGTGTCGTAAAACCAAAACCAAAGTTTTTACTGTGACCAATCACAGCAGTCGTAAACAATCCAATGTCTGCTGCGCCAAGCACGAGAAAACGCGTGCGAGCAAGTCACGATTGGTTTTGGTTTTACTTCTGATTGGTCGAGAAAGTGGCGCGAGATTTCTTAGCCAATCACAAAGCATAGCAATGAAAAACCAAAGCAAATGTATAATTACTTTCGACACTCAATTGAAAACTGCTCTATATTTTTTAGCAAAGTCTATTTTCTCGCAGTTCCTAAACCTTTTCTCTACTAATTTTGTTCCTGCCCCATTTTCTCACCCCCTCCCACCCCTTCCACACCCGGCCACACTTAAGGTAGCATTCAACAGTACATACTTGCTGCATCAGCCATGTTCCAAATTTTGGTGAATCAATGACTGGACCAACAAATGAATAGACATTTTCCATCCTTACACTTGCATCACACAAGCCTGCAGATTAAGAAACATATGACCAACCATGACATAAAACAATACAACATTGCTGCATCAAATTATTCATAATTTAAAACAAACATCACGGTAAATGCAAATTAATGTGCCATTGTTAAGATACAGAAATTAACTTCAGACGCATCGTGTGCAAGCTCTTATGGCGGACTTTCCACACATCAAGCCTTTCATAAGTGCCTTCAGCTCATTGGTGTTTGCAGCTCCTGTGTCCAACTTGAGTGTATCCACAAAATTTTAATGTGGTTACAGGTCTTAATCCTCTAGTCTTAATTCTCCTACCATGCGAGGGCTCCAACAGCAGGACTTTACAACAGACACTTTATTTATAGTACGCTTACCTTTTTCTCCTCTAAAATGTTCATGTTTTGAGAGAAAGTAGAATAAATTAAATAGAAAAAGTAAAAACAGGACTTAATGGGCAAACCTTTCTCCTTCATCAGTGAAGGGGATTGTCTAAATCCTCTTATCTGCTTGTACTGCTGAAACGTAGCTTGGTCTACCTGATAAAAACAACTATCCTAAATAAGTCTGAGAATTAAGTCAAAATAATTAAAATTGCAACCTGCAGGGCCAACCTGCAGGGGTGTAGCCAGGACATTTTCAGAGGTACGCACAATCAATTTTTAAATCTCGATTTTTTTTCCTCAACTTCGTCTCAGGAAACATTGAGATTCTCGGGAAACAAAAACACACACGGTTTCTCTCAGGACCAGTCATGAAGTGTTTATTATTGTCGCACAATTGCTGGGCCAGCAGCTATAAACCAGGGATCAACTGCCAAGATGATGAAATTCCGGTAGTTTTATAGGATACGTACAATCAAAGGCTTCTATGGAACATTCAGACCCTCCCCTGGACGTTTTGTTTCACCAACCCCCCATCACCCTCCCCTCCCTCATGCCCTCTCCATGGGTAAAGGCAGGTGACCACTACCCAGGTATAACTAATTGATGATCGAGTAATCATGATTTAAGTAATCAATGGGAAATCAGTTGATTATTCATTGATTATTGCCGACAATCAATGTCAAGTTATCGATGACTTATAGACAAATTCGGCTAACACATTGTTGTACCCAAAAAAATCAAACCTTTGGGATTAGAACTCCTTGTTTATCATATTTCCATATCAATGAAGCATTGACATGGAAATTATATGGAAATACTGTGAACAAAGGATCCTATTCCCAGAAGGTTTGAATTGGGTACAACAATACCTTAGCCGAATTTGTCTATTGAAGGCCACAAAATGTTTAGTCATTGATTAATCATTGAAGTCATTGTTTGGTCATTGATTGCATTGATTACTCATTGCTATCATTGCGTGGCTGCAAATGACATTATAATTTCACCTTACAAGCTTTCCAGTATTAAATAATTGTAGATTATAAGTACAAGAACATCATTTGTATTGAAGAAACATTATTTTCACTCAACAGAACAGTCTTTCTGGAAGATATTGGTATAAGAGGGCAGGAAATTCATAATTATAGTTGTTCTGGATAATAGAAAATGATTAATCAGTAAGTAAGAAATTAGGAAATCAGTGACATCACACAATAAAATGGCTGATCATGCAATGTCATCGATGAGTACATCGATGACATTGATGATTAATCAATAGTCCACAAAATTTTTTGCCTGCCATTAATTAGTCATTGATTTAACTCATTGATTATTGGTAATAATCGATGACTAATCATTTGATCACTCATTGATTATACCCACCAACTACTCATTGATGTACATCACAGGCTCAAGTGAACTTTTGTCCCAGTTCAACGTATGTATTCAGGAGTTAAAAATAAACACTATTCGAGAGTACATATTTTCCAGGAGTACATGGAAAAGGGGGAATTTTCAAAAAGGTTTCCAAGACCCTCCAGGTGTTTTCCAGGATTATTTCAAGACCCTGTAGAAAAGTTTGCCACTCAAAAAGCCTCAAATTTAACAGTTTAAGAAACAATAAATTAAAATGACCAATTTTTTATTTGCAGGCTCAAAACATTACCTCATCTGGAAGTATCACAACCTCCCTTAAGGAAACTCCAGTGTTTCTGGAATTTTTAGCAAGAGGAGTGTACCTTTGTTCTCCATCAGCTGACCACCTCTGTAGATTATATATACAGTAAATTAATACAATAAAATTAACTTTTAAATGTTGCAGTGGTTTAGCTCCAGAATATCTTATGAATCTTATAATAGTTAGGAATCACAAGAGATAGTTTGAAATCACGTAACGCTCCAACACTTTTGCCACCTATAGTGGAAAATCCTATGCACTTCACTTGGTGATAGAGAATTTCAGTCGGCTGCGCCAAAAATTTGGAATAATCAGCCAACATCCATTCGCTCTATCACAAGCACTTTGGCATTTAAAAAGTAGCATTAAAGACGCACCTCTATAGGCTAGCTTTTAATAATTAATTTTTTATTAACTTCTTTTCATTTATTTGATAGTAATTTCAATTGTTAATGGTTTTAAAATTAATTTTTATTTTAATTTGTTAAGTTTTTATCATGTAATGTTTATCTTGTAAATTTTTATCTTGTCAATTATATAGATTTTAAGTTTAGTTAAACAAAAATTATGTTACGCGCGTGTGAACATATCCACATGACACACGCAATATAAATTGATTTTATTATTATTATTATTATTATTAAAATTTATTAGCATCATTACTTTACTTAAATTATACCTATGCATTCTTTGCTTTCTCTGATTTTTAAAAATACCTACATCATAAATTAAAGTATCAAATAGCATTTTTATACTGCTCAATGTTGTTACTATTATTTTTACATATGTGGGAAGTGAACATTAAGATCAAAACATGCATAAAACCTTTAATGTTTCTGCTATATCTGGTCTTTTTTTTGTAGCTGAATGTCGTCCCATCATCTCAGGAGGTATCCACACTGCTCCTGCTGCTTCTGAGGCAATCTTAGGCAAGCGTCGGATTGATGGAAATTCCTTTGATACAATGGTAACACCATAGCTGTTGAAATCAAATTTTGTGCAATCTCAGATTGTTATTTTAACTATACAAATGGTTGTATGTTAAAGTCTAAGACATGAGTTGAAGGCCTACTCAGAAGACTGATGGTTCAATTTCTTAGCTCACTTTTTTTTATTAGTCCAACCTCATTCCCTGAAGGACTTCTGCTTGTTGAAATGGAGGTACAGAAACACCTCTGGACAAGGTTGCAAAATACAGTAATGTATGCATGTACCCCAAGAATCTTTTATTGGAACTATTTTGTCAAGTGAAAAATAATGAAATGTCATCTCGATACTGATAACTCAGGAACCAGTCTGTTGAAGTCGACATGGTATGACTCACTCACTCACTCGTCCATACTGTATCCTGTTTAAAATTGATACAGGTGAAAAAAGAAAAATAACTTGTACATGGGGACCTAGAAAGACACCCCATCTGCAGATGCTTGATCCATGTAAATTGGTAATCGCTTAATGATATTATAATTTATAAATTAATTATTGTGATTATTTATTAAGATTATCCATTAAAGGGCTTATAACAATTTGCATCAGTGCACGATATTACCCACATTATTATGTGATGGTATTTTAAGTAGAAGAATGGGAAGATTAATGCATAGAATGGAAAGCACTTTTGCAATCCTGCATTTGAACACAATAATTTTACAGCACTCTGTCTAGTACAGAGGTTCTGTCTTTATTGGAATGCAGTGATCACAAGAGATAGGTTTATTGCAGGAGCATGCATCAGAGACCTTGATCATATTTTAAAGAACTGATTAGAATGATAAATTTAATGTGTTTAATTTTTATGAAACATTTAGTTCTACCATTAACTTCAGAAATAATGATTTTATTTATAATCGATTGAGTATTTATATAAGACTGTATCAGAGTATATAGCTGTGTAGTAGGTTTTTACATAGTAGGTTAATTTGTTTTTATATCTCATAAATTGATTCGGAAGTATTATTAAGAATAGTGTATGGATCAAGAGGGTTCTTTTCAATTTTATTTAGTCACACAACCCCATTAGCTTATAGCTTTTATTATAATATTATCTATAAATAAGGTTAATTGATTGATTGATTGATTAATAATAGAGGGTGACCAGTTAATACAGGTTTGACTGCATCAGGGGCAGATTCAGGATTTTTCAAAAGGGGGTGGATTATGTCCTAAGGCTCCTATTTTCTTTACAATAAGATGTAATCAGATTGGTACTTTTTTTTTCTTTAATATTATTCATATTTTTTTACTTTTAATTCTCTAACGAGGGGGGTGGCTAGAAACCCAATCCACCCCACCTGTATCCGCCCCTTTGCATGTAGTAAAATAACTTACTGACCCTTTTTCAAGCAGTAAATAAGCACTTGTCAGGCCAATCACTCCACTTCCGATGATCAGAACTCTGTGATGTCGATTCTGCAAATAAACAGTATAAAAGGTTCATTAAAATGGCAGCTTCATTCCAGAAAAGTGGGGGTGGGAGGGAGGGGGGGTGGGGGGGGGGGGGGGGGGGGGGCGGGGGGTAGCATTAGTTGATATGTAGAAAGATGGAAGGAACCAGCAAAAAAGAACCCATTTAAGTGAACCTGATTGACATGTGCGGAACTTAGGTGTCCACCACAGCTGTCGACAATTACAAAAGTTGTAATTGGACAGGTGTTATTGCACACCTACATGACTGTGCACAAAAAAAAGGGTGTGCAGATGACCAATCACAAGTTATCGAGAATTTTGTTATTGATACGATAATTGAACAAAAACCCTAAAATCCTTTTTTACACTTATTTCAACTCGTTTGAGCATTTTATAGATAGATTATAAGAATTTATGGTAAAAGTGCCATCTTTTTGGACACATGATCCTTTAATATTGGGTAATAGAAAATCCATGGGATGGGTGGTGGAATGCAAATAGCAATCATCACGTACGGTTCCTTCGAGATGCTAAAATTCCTCACGAATTGATTTACTTTCCGCGGCCGCCCTTGTTTACATCTGCCACACCGGCCAAGTGCTTGTTTTTTTTTCCATATATATAGAATAAAAATGTGAAATAATTTGCATGCTAATCCACATTAATAATAGAGATCCCACCGGGAATGTCTGAGAAGAAGCCGAACATTTACCGAGAATGCGATACCGGCCCGCGCCCCAGTCAAAAGTAGTACTTCTCTGTATATAAACCTCAATTGACCCTTAGCAGCTTTGTGGTCATTACCGCTATTTAGTGTACTTGACCTACGTTTATTTTACAGAAAAAAAAATAACCAAACACGAAGGAGACGCGCTTGTAAAAAGCGCGAATTCAGACCGATTGTACATGGTGCCAAGTATACGTATTAGCTACGTAAGCTTATATGCTCTGAAAAATAATTTTAAGTAAAGTAAACTGAATTCTTAAGAGTTATTAGCTTGAAATGCGACTCGTTTGAGATTTAAGGATAACAATTACCTGCCCCATGTTTGCACTCATTGTGTAATCGGTTCATCGGCTGAAAAAATGGTCATAAAAAATCGTGTGTATTTTGGCGAACTAGACTGCGCAGTAGCAGCAGTCACGAACAGTTGTCACTTGTCGGTCACAATCATACTCAGTCACGCAACAAAATAGAAATGCTGATTGCAGGGGCGAATCCAGGATTTTTTTATGGGGGGTGGCTACGGGTATGTGCCTAAGTCTATAATTGTTTCTTTTTTTTTAATTGTTGCAACTAAAAAGAAAACTGTTAAAACCGATGCAGGGATTTTATTAAGGTCCATTGAAATTTTGAACGGGAGGGCAATGAGTTTGAGGCATGCACCCCCGTGGAAATTTTTAAATTTTAGTCTCCCGGAGATGCATTTTCCTACATTTTGAAGCACTTACTGTTGCTTGAAACATTGTATTTTGTTTGTTCAATCAACTGAATACAGATATCTGTAGTCATGGACATCAAGTTATCAAGTTGAGTACAAAAATATTGTTTAATCGACCGTTCTGACCTTTTTCCGGTCGCCATAACACACGTGGAACTTGTTTGCAACTCAGTGACATCATAGACCACTTTCATAATGGCGGCCGATTTATTTATTCTTTTATATGTATGTTAATTAGCCTCACTGGCCTCGGTGACATGTGCAAAATTCAAAAGAATTTTTACTCTAAAATGAGGCCAGTGAGGCTAATTAACATACAAATAAAAGAATAAATAAATCGGCCGCCATTATGAGAGTAGTACTGTAGCTCTTCCAGACCTCTAATTTTATTGGCCCCGTAGTACTGTAGCTTCTATTGTGTTTAGGTCTAGGGCTATTGTTTGTGTTGTTTAACCTATTGTTTCGTTAACCAGTCACTGAGCTTGTTTGGAAAGGTACAGTCTCTCCCCATTATGAAAGTGGTCTATGCAGAACATAATGCAGAGCACTAAGCTGGCAATGCATTGTGGGGCGATTTCAGTTGTTTGTCACGTTTCTTCTGTACAGGGAGCTACGGGAGGTAAATAAGCAATAACCTCGTTGTTTTTTAAGTTGAAATATGCTTTATTTTTTAGGACACACATTAAAAAGGCCAGGTTAGTAAATTATTTAACTTGTTGGTGGCAAAAATAAGGTTTAGATGTTCAAAGCAGCCGGGCAAAATTGTGTTCACAGCCGGTCAATTTGCCCGTTGCCCGACTGCCCGGCCCTTAATGAAACCCCTGCCGATGGTCTAAAGGGGGGTGGCTAGCCACCCAATCCCCCCCCCCCCCCCCCCCTGGATCCGCCCCTGTGATTGGTACTGAACTGTTTTACGTACTGAATGAAAACGGGCAGTAAAAAGAATATTTTTTTCCTGCTTGATAACGCAAAAGAATACAAGTCCTAAAGTAATAAATTTATGTGAAAACATGACATATGACCGAAAATGAATGATAGTATAATTAATTACAGGTAGTTTTCAAAAAAGAGCTTGTTAAACGTAGAAATTTATGCAAGTTCTAGCTCTTTTGATGTGATGATATTGAAGAAAATATCAGTTATCAAAAACTGAAAAATTGTCTTGTGTCCCTTGAAGTGCAGTGTACAAATCCAACGTTAGAACCATTTCAAGGATAATCGATAGTAACAGATAAGTTGAGAAGCCGTCAGGGCGTATTAACAGAAGCTAACTATTCCTCGAAAAACTAAATCGCATGAACTCTAAAGCAGTAGCCCGATGCTGTTCGCATTACAGTGCCTTGTCTTTTCCTGCTTCTTTGCTTTGTTTTACGTTTAATACGTTACGTTCTGATTGTATTGTTCCATTCCATGCAGCAATAAAATTTGATTAAAATGTACACTGTATGAACAGAAATACACAGTATTAAAACACCGTTTTTTCTCTTACTTTCGGTCATTTGTTCTATTAAACTCCTGGCAACTCGAACTCCCGTTAACTCGAACCTTTTTCTATTTCCCTTGAAGTTTCAAGCTATCGGGAGTCGACTGTACTTCACGGGTGAAGGAAAATCACTCTAAAATGTAAATATGTAAACGCGATATCGTAGTTTTTATTGTCATTATGACCTTTTTACATGTGCACGCATATATATACATATATATATATATATATATATATATATATATAAAATATATAAATATTTTTTCTGTTTATTTTGATAGTCCAAATTAAATAAAAGAAAACAATGGAATATATAGTCTAACAGTGCATACTATTCTAACTATTTCACGGGTTCACCTCGTGTTTCCTTTTCAAGATGTATTTCTGTTATTCTTTTCCAGCATCTCGAATGAACTAGTATGTTGTTATACTAAATATGTTGATTGTATTTTGATTATATGCACATTCCCGTAATTCCCTAATATTATTAAATATTATATCATTATTATTATAATTATTATTTTTAATATTTTCAAATGTTTATTGTTTATTGTAATTTGATACTGAAAAGCCCTGAGGGGAGTATTCAAATAAAGTATTATTATTATTATTATCATTATTATTACTCCGTAATATGAAAATAGTGCTTTGACTGAATAGTTATTAAGTGAAATTAATTGTAAAATAAGATTTTTTAGTTAGCTTTGTTATCAATAAAAGATGTTTTTTTTACTCCGTAATATTAAGGTTACAGTGTACCTTCGGGGGTGTCTCCAGTATAACAGCTCTAGCGTCTTAAGATTACACTTAATATACCTAAACCCAGATATCAAATTAAAGCTTATAGAGCTGGCTATCTAAATAAGGAAACCATTTGGTAATAAAATTTTTTTACGACGTCTAAATTCGAACGTCCGAATCAGCTTTAAAACGCTATAACTCAAAGCGATTATTGTATTTTGCTGATTTGATTTGTTCTCGGGTTTCCGGACACAAAGCGCTAAAAAAACGTGTCGGCGATTTCCCATATTCAATTGCAGTGAAAAGTTACAGAATATTTTCGAAAAAGGGAGAAAACAAATTGAAGTGATCGCACGGAAATGGCTCTTGACGAAAAAGTTATCGGAAATAAGAAATTCGCCGACAAGTTTTTGTTGATTATATGTTAGCCTAGCTTGTGTCCAAATTTGAAGAAAATCGAACAAATTCCCTTTGAGTTGTAGCTCTTTAAAGTGTCCCCTACAAGCGAAAAATTAACTTTGAGAAAACAGCGCTTAGAAAAACATATCGCTTCATAAACAAACTCCGCCCACAAAAGTTATACCGTCATTTCTCCGTCAATTTTCACTATTTTTCACTATTTTTTTTTTGGATGAAAGTTAATTCTGTAAACTTTATTTTGACGCTAAAAAAAAATTTCAATAAATTTTCGATCTGAAGGTACACTGTAACCTTAATAATACAATAAAAACGTTACGCTAAAAAACCTTTTGCTTGAAAAGCGATTAACTCGTTCCGAGCCGCATGTGAAAATGACCAAAATGATAATTATCCCTATTTTAAAACAAGGATTATTATTTTGAAGAATTCGTGTTTTTGAAAACTTTCAAAAACAGGACTCCCCGAGTAGAAGTAGCAGACGTGTGTTGAGTGCGATCAGATCCAGGCTTACATAGTTCTGAAAACACACTTTTGTTCAGGATTGCACGCAAGTATTGTTCAACAAATACTTCATATTTAAATCTCTGTACTTCATATGCGACAGAATTATGTGTCAGGTTATGGTGTTTTAAAAATGACGATATTTTGTGCCGGATGCCTATCACGTTGTAACGTGGCCTTGCGTGCAATCCTGGAATATCTACGCTACATACACGATATATATACAGCTGTTTTGAGAAAGGTTGTCGGAAAAAAGTAAAAGTGCACGCGACAATCCCGAAAAATAATATGGGATATGATCAATGAATTTTAATAAGTCCAATAAACACATGAAACCCGCGATGCCTCGTCCGTACAGGGGCGATCTTAAATGGCGAGCCATTGGGATAAATGAGTTTTTAGGATATAGCGTGGATGACTACCCACAATACCTTTCTGGATTGTCGCGTGCACTTTTACGCTTTTTTTCCGACAACCTTTCTCAAAACAGCTGTATATAGATTACTTCATAGGCAGTGCGGGCAAACGGTATTTACGCACGTCATAAACTGCGACGTTTCGTTATTCAATTGATTCGTTTAATTCCTGTTATTCGTCCCTATATACACAATATTTCCTCTCGTAACTTCGTAACTCTCGATCTCGCACGTATCGCTTCGAAAAAGGACTGATCAAAGTACATTGTACATACCACTTATCACGAGGTTCACGTGTCAATCACTTACAACTAAAACTGTACAAACAAAACAAGTATCTCGTTACATAGATTGCGAAACTGTCCACCATGGGTGTTTAGACGAATTTGACACTCCCCAAAGTTTATTCACTGCGGGAGAAACTTTCAAAATTCACGTGAAAGAAAACAAGTCAATGTTCAATTGTTCATGAGCGGTTCAATTGTCTATTGATTTCTCCAACAACTGCTGCAGTACGTCGGGGTCTCCCAGTGTTATCTTGAACAGTTGGACTAACTGGTTGAACAAAAGCGGGTTGCGTTGAATGCGCGACTTCATTGACCGCCTTCACTTCAATGGGAATCAAATGTTGTACAACTCTTCGAAGATAAACAGGACGTTTATCTCTGCTAGTTGTCTTGACGACAGCGGCACGAACCCTTCCATCAGTTCCAGAAATAAGCTCTTCTACCTTCGCAAGTTTCCAATGACATCTTGTCGTCGAATCGTTTTTCAGCAACACAATATCTCCGATTGATATCTCTCGAGCACAGTTTCCCTTGTTTCCAACAATCGACTGCTCTCGTAAACTAGTAAGGTACTCTTTTCTCCATTGCTTAGTTGACTGCTGAAGTAAACTCTTGTGGTGGCGAGCTCTTCTCGTTAATGACTTGTAGGTGCTGATGACTTCGTAATGTGCGCTGTTTGGCGTTGAGCTGATCCGGCGACCATAAATAAGATCAGAAGGTGTCAAAGGATACGATATTGAATCTTCGTCGTCGTACATGTATGTGATGGGTCTTGAATTGATTACTGATTCAATTTCCACAAGCACTGTTCGGAGCTCTTCGAAATTTAGGGTAGATCGGCCAAGGACTTTCTTGAGAGGTCTCTTGATACTGCGAACCAATCTCTCCCAAAATCCTCCCCACCACGGGGCCTTTTCGATGATGAAATTCCAGGAAGTTCTTTGGTTGACTAGATAACGCCATACTTCGTCTGATCGTGTTATCTTGCGTATTTCCTTGCATGAAGACTTGAATGTTTTCGCGTTATCCGATGTAAGAGTCGCGGGTAGTCCCCTTCGGCTAGCAAATCGTCTGAAGGAAAGCAGGAAATCTTTAACGTTAAGGCTTCTACATAGTTCTAGGTGTACAGCTCGTGTCGACGCACAGGTAAACAAACAAATGTAAACCTTCTTCGATTCGTTTCTTTCAACTTCAGGACTCTTGGTTTCGATGAAAAGTGGACCAACAAAGTCGAGACCAACATGCGTAAACGGAGGATCTTCGGATACTCTTTCGTCAGGCAGATCATTAGGCGGCAGAGCGCTATAAGGCTTTCCCTCGTACTTGCGGCAAATTACACATTTTCGAATAAATTTCTTGACGGCTTCTCGTCCACGGAGCACCCAGAAACGTTCCCTTAGCGTTGTTAGAGTATCTCGTATTCCACTGTGTTGGATAGATTCGTGTGACTGCCTTATCAGTAGCTGAACAAATTCATGGCTTGCAGGTATTAGGACAGGTTTCCTCGAATTTGCGGGCAACGGTGAATTGTTCAATCGCCCCTTACATCTCATAACGCCTTCTTGTAGGTATAACCCGAACTGTGTGACATACGTTGGCGGGGTCGACCTTTGATCTTTACGCTGGAGGAATTCAATTTCCTTGGTGAACGATGATGCTTGCACTGATTTGATCCAGAGATGCTCGGCTTCCTTTAAATCGGTGGCGTTTAAACTCATTTCTTCTCCTTTTGTACTCTCGTTTCGTACTTGATTCTTGAACCTCTTTGCAAACTTGAGAACAAGGGCTGTTACATGGAGCAGATTTGTTAAGTTGTGAAAGCGCCTTATGTCGATTATCTGATCGATTCTCTTCTCTGGGGTGTCGTCTGAATTATTCACAAGTGAATGCGTGAGAACTGGTGGATTCTTTACAGCTTCTTCAAGGACAACTTTATCTTCGGATTGTGTCGATTGGTTTACGGGCCATTCAGATTTTGGTTGGTAAAGGAATGCTGCGCCATTCCACCAAGTCGTGTTAGTGGAAAGTTCTTTAGCAGACAAACCACGAGAAGGTATATCCGCAGGATTCAATTCCCCCGGGCAATGTCTCCAATCATCCTTGGAGGTCAAATTTCGAATTTCTTCCACACGATGCTGAACGTACTGTTTCCACATGCGCTCGTTTTTAATCCAACAGAGTGTAGTCATCGAGTCAGTCCAATTGATTGTTTTCAATTGTTTTCCAGCCGAATTGAATTTTGAACCAGTCGTGCGAGAAGAACCGCTCCCAATAACTCCAAGCGGGGAATGGACTGCTTCTTTAAAGGTGCGACTCTGGACTTAGAAGCAACCAAACGAACATCGACTCGGCCATCTTGATAGAGAGAACGCATGTAAATAACTGCGGCATACGCACGATTGGAGGCGTCGCTGAAACCATGAAGCTCGATTTCGATTGGACTTGACCGGAAATAACAGCGCGGGATTCGTACATTGTAGAGGCATTTCAATTCTTTAAGTAAAGTGTTCCAAGTGAGAAGCAAGGTTCCTGTTAATTCGCTATCCCAGTCGATTTTATCCAGGCAAAGTTCTTGAAATAAGATTTTCATTTCAACGGTGAAAGGTGTTAGAAATCCAATAGGGTCGAAGATCTTTGCTGTCAATTTGAGGATTGAACGCTTTGTCGACGGAAGTGAGCTGCCAAATTTGTACAGATCCTTGAGATCGAAGAAAAATTCGTCAGAAACAGTGTCCCAGTTCAATCCTAGAATTTTGACAATCGTTTCGTTCTTCGCTTCGGAACTTCCAAGAGTGGTCGAAGATTTGGCGTATGACTCGTCATCTTCTGTTGTCGGTTCTTGGTTCGATTTGCTTTCACCGCGTGGATTTTCACAACTCTCGATCGCTCTTAATAGGGTACGTGAATTAGAGTTCCATTTACGGAGATTAAAGCCGCCTTCGGCCATAATTTGCTTGGTTTTCTTGTAAATGACCAGGCCCCTAACATCGTTGTCGTCTCCAGTGAGTAAATCGTCCACGTACAGAGATTTCTCGAGTAACTCAGCCATCTCGGGCTCGCTCTGCTTGTACAGATTCAAGTGGTGTGAAATTGTCGCACCCAGAATTGAAGGCGAAGGTCGCAAACCGAAAACAAGCCGGTTGAAACGATACTCAGCGATTTCTGGTTTAGCGGCGAACGGATCATCGTACCATAGGAAACGGAGCATGTCACGATCTTCTTGCTTGATGCCAACCATTAAAAATGCCTTTTCGATGTCTGCGGTAAGAGCGACGGCGTTCCAACGAAATTTGGCCAGCATATCGAAAATATGCGGAATGTAATTCTCACCAACTTCAAGGCAGTCATTAAGCGATCGTTCCTCCTTCGATGATTTAGCAGACCCATCATAAACAACGCGTACCTTTGTTGTTTCGCGATCGCGACGAACCACTGCATGGTGAGGTGAGTAATGAACGCTCGTTACGCTCAGCTCGTGTGCGCAATTAGATTTCGGCACCCTTTCGACAATTCCGGCTTCGCATTGCTGTTGAATAATCTTGTCGTAATCGCTCAGTAAATTCGGTTCGTTCCTTAGTTTATGATGCAGGGATCGCAGTCTCGACACCTACATACCATAGTTGTTTGAGGTCGGCGCACAGTCTTCCTTCCAGGGCAATTTAGTCTCGTAGTGACGACCATTGAAGGAGATATCGGTACCGGGTACCTGTCGTTCGATCTTGGAGTCGTCTCGAATTCCAGTAATCTCGGTTTCCCAGAACGTTTTCAACATGTCTACAATTTCGTCGTTGTCGTTAGCTTCGGTAAAACATGGACCGCCAGAAATAATTAGATTTGAGACGGCATTGGACTCGTTTGGAGAGCAGGAAACGTTAGTTGGACCTGAGAGAAGCCAGCCAAACTTGCTGTTTATTGCCGTTGGCCCAGAATGCCCACGAATTGTTTCACCGGTGACAATGTCCCAATAGTGATCCGAGCCGATGAGAATGTCAATACCGCATTGACTTTCGGAGCTGTCCGCTAGCTCTAAACCTTGTAAATGAGGATAGTCGTTGATGTCTACATGTTTCGGTAGTGGCGAACAGATAACAGGGAAATTAAGCGCTGTGATCTCCAAGTATTCGTTCTGCTTGTTGCGAAGGGGCAGGGTAACAACTTGACATCTCTGCTTTCGGTAGACGTTTTCTCCAAATGTATTTAAATGGAGAGTCTCAGATGACATTGGTTTCAAACAAAGCTTAGACTTGAGATTATCGGTTACATAAGATCGCTGACTGCCATTGTCGAATAAAATTCTCACTGGTAATGATAGGGAACCATCTTCGTTTGTGGCAATCGCGGTAGCAGTTTGTAGCAAAATGCTCCCCTTGGCCTTGGTACTCGAAATTGCAGTAATCGTGCCTCCCGAAGCGCCACGCTCTTCTTTCTTGATTTGCCCGAGTTCGTTCGATGGTGGTCGTGGTGGTTGTACATGCGGAATCATTCCAAAACAAATTGATTGATGATGCCGACCTCCACAATGTCGACAGCCCTTAGAACTCGTGCAATCTTTCACATTATGATCGGGGTACAGGCACTTGAAACAACGTTTCGCTTCGATTAGGATGTTTCTTCGATCCCTTGGATCAACGACTTTAGTACAAGATGCTGAATAATGCTGGTCGTCGCAGTAAACACAACGCGTTTGTGAAGTGTTGCTCATTTGATCTCGCTTGCCAATGAAGAATGAACTCGTGGTTGGATGCTTAGGATGCCTGAGTTGTTGAAACATGTTTTGCTTTCTTTCTTCCTGTACTTTAACTCCCTCGCTTATTTCTCTTGCTTCGACTTCTTGTTTAATGATCTCTAGAATGCCATCCATTTTCCAAACGGAACCTTTCGTTTCTCTTGCGATGCGCACACGAATTTCGCTCGGAAGCTTAGCCATTATTACCGGAATCAATAAACAGCCATACTCATTAGAAGCGACACCCAGCGAAGACAAACCACGAACATGCACGCTAATCTGGTCGTAAACGAACCTTAAGGATGTTGAACGTTCAGTTCCTGAACAGTTAGGAATCTTTAGCAATTCGTCCATGTGCGCCGAGATAATCTGTTGAGGCCTTCCAAACCTTTCTTGTAAAATTTCGACAGCAGATTTGTAATTGGCGTCGGTCAATGATAATCCTTGGATTGCTCGAGATGCTGGGCCTTCGAGAAGGGAATTCAAATAATTGAACTTATCTACCGGTGAAATTGCTTTATTTTCGTGGACGGCCGATTTAAACGAGTCACAGAAACTGATCCACTTTGTGATGTCACCGCGGAATTTCGGCAAAATCAACTTTGGCAATTTAGCCTTCGCCAGATTACTTGTAGCTCCAGATGTAGAATTGATCTGCAATTGATGGCCCTCATGGCCGTTGTGTTTCGTTTGCAGTGCATCTTGTATTCGTTTTTGGCAGTCCACAACTCGTTCCAAAACCTTTTCGGAGTCTTCAATTTCCGCTTGAATGGCATCAACATTGCACAGCGATAAAACACTCTGGTCCAGTTCTTCGATGGTTTTAAGTTTGCCTGCAAGCAATCGATCCAAAACCTCCAAACTCTTTCTTTGATCGTCATTTAAGGTAATTCCACTGAGAATCGCTTCCACATCGCTTATTTTCTTTGTAATGACTCCCCGATTCGCTGCTCGTATCGCCTTGACTCTCTCGAACCTTTCTTTCGCTTCTTTTTCTGCCATCGTCTTGATCGCCTTATTTCGAACGTCCTTTACTTCGGGGCCGCTTGTACTTGCCCCACGTTGGGCGCCATGTCATAAACTGCGACGTTTCGTTATTCAATTGATTCGTTTAATTCCTGTTATTCGTCCCTATATACACAATATTTCCTCTCGTAACTTCGTAACTCTCGATCTCGCACGTATCGCTTCGAAAAAGGACTGATCAAAGTACATTGTACATACCACTTATCACGAGGTTCACGTGTCAATCACTTACAACTAAAACTGTACAAACAAAACAAGTATCTCGTTACATAGATTGCGAAACTGTCCACCATGGGTGTTTAGACGAATTTGACACTCCCCAAAGTTTATTCACTGCGGGAGAAACTTTCAAAATTCACGTGAAAGAAAACAAGTCAATGTTCAATTGTTCATGAGCGGTTCAATTGTCTATTGATTTCTCCAACAACTGCTGCAGTACGTCGGGGTCTCCCAGTGTTATCTTGAACAGTTGGACTAACTGGTTGAACAAAAGCGGGTTGCGTTGAATGCGCGACTTCATTGACCGCCTTCACTTCAATGGGAATCAAATGTTGTACAACTCTTCGAAGATAAACAGGACGTTTATCTCTGCTAGTTGTCTTGACGACAGCGGCACGAACCCTTCCATCAGTTCCAGAAATAAGCTCTTCTACCTTCGCAAGTTTCCAATGACATCTTGTCGTCGAATCGTTTTTCAGCAACACAATATCTCCGATTGATATCTCTCGAGCACAGTTTCCCTTGTTTCCAACAATCGACTGCTCTCGTAAACTAGTAAGGTACTCTTTTCTCCATTGCTTAGTTGACTGCTGAAGTAAACTCTTGTGGTGGCGAGCTCTTCTCGTTAATGACTTGTAGGTGCTGATGACTTCGTAATGTGCGCTGTTTGGCGTTGAGCTGATCCGGCGACCATAAATAAGATCAGAAGGTGTCAAAGGATACGATATTGAATCTTCGTCGTCGTACATGTATGTGATGGGTCTTGAATTGATTACTGATTCAATTTCCACAAGCACTGTTCGGAGCTCTTCGAAATTTAGGGTAGATCGGCCAAGGACTTTCTTGAGAGGTCTCTTGATACTGCGAACCAATCTCTCCCAAAATCCTCCCCACCACGGGGCCTTTTCGATGATGAAATTCCAGGAAGTTCTTTGGTTGACTAGATAACGCCATACTTCGTCTGATCGTGTTATCTTGCGTATTTCCTTGCATGAAGACTTGAATGTTTTCGCGTTATCCGATGTAAGAGTCGCGGGTAGTCCCCTTCGGCTAGCAAATCGTCTGAAGGAAAGCAGGAAATCTTTAACGTTAAGGCTTCTACATAGTTCTAGGTGTACAGCTCGTGTCGACGCACAGGTAAACAAACAAATGTAAACCTTCTTCGATTCGTTTCTTTCAACTTCAGGACTCTTGGTTTCGATGAAAAGTGGACCAACAAAGTCGAGACCAACATGCGTAAACGGAGGATCTTCGGATACTCTTTCGTCAGGCAGATCATTAGGCGGCAGAGCGCTATAAGGCTTTCCCTCGTACTTGCGGCAAATTACACATTTTCGAATAAATTTCTTGACGGCTTCTCGTCCACGGAGCACCCAGAAACGTTCCCTTAGCGTTGTTAGAGTATCTCGTATTCCACTGTGTTGGATAGATTCGTGTGACTGCCTTATCAGTAGCTGAACAAATTCATGGCTTGCAGGTATTAGGACAGGTTTCCTCGAATTTGCGGGCAACGGTGAATTGTTCAATCGCCCCTTACATCTCATAACGCCTTCTTGTAGGTATAACCCGAACTGTGTGACATACGTTGGCGGGGTCGACCTTTGATCTTTACGCTGGAGGAATTCAATTTCCTTGGTGAACGATGATGCTTGCACTGATTTGATCCAGAGATGCTCGGCTTCCTTTAAATCGGTGGCGTTTAAACTCATTTCTTCTCCTTTTGTACTCTCGTTTCGTACTTGATTCTTGAACCTCTTTGCAAACTTGAGAACAAGGGCTGTTACATGGAGCAGATTTGTTAAGTTGTGAAAGCGCCTTATGTCGATTATCTGATCGATTCTCTTCTCTGGGGTGTCGTCTGAATTATTCACAAGTGAATGCGTGAGAACTGGTGGATTCTTTACAGCTTCTTCAAGGACAACTTTATCTTCGGATTGTGTCGATTGGTTTACGGGCCATTCAGATTTTGGTTGGTAAAGGAATGCTGCGCCATTCCACCAAGTCGTGTTAGTGGAAAGTTCTTTAGCAGACAAACCACGAGAAGGTATATCCGCAGGATTCAATTCCCCCGGGCAATGTCTCCAATCATCCTTGGAGGTCAAATTTCGAATTTCTTCCACACGATGCTGAACGTACTGTTTCCACATGCGCTCGTTTTTAATCCAACAGAGTGTAGTCATCGAGTCAGTCCAATTGATTGTTTTCAATTGTTTTCCAGCCGAATTGAATTTTGAACCAGTCGTGCGAGAAGAACCGCTCCCAATAACTCCAAGCGGGGAATGGACTGCTTCTTTAAAGGTGCGACTCTGGACTTAGAAGCAACCAAACGAACATCGACTCGGCCATCTTGATAGAGAGAACGCATGTAAATAACTGCGGCATACGCACGATTGGAGGCGTCGCTGAAACCATGAAGCTCGATTTCGATTGGACTTGACCGGAAATAACAGCGCGGGATTCGTACATTGTAGAGGCATTTCAATTCTTTAAGTAAAGTGTTCCAAGTGAGAAGCAAGGTTCCTGTTAATTCGCTATCCCAGTCGATTTTATCCAGGCAAAGTTCTTGAAATAAGATTTTCATTTCAACGGTGAAAGGTGTTAGAAATCCAATAGGGTCGAAGATCTTTGCTGTCAATTTGAGGATTGAACGCTTTGTCGACGGAAGTGAGCTGCCAAATTTGTACAGATCCTTGAGATCGAAGAAAAATTCGTCAGAAACAGTGTCCCAGTTCAATCCTAGAATTTTGACAATCGTTTCGTTCTTCGCTTCGGAACTTCCAAGAGTGGTCGAAGATTTGGCGTATGACTCGTCATCTTCTGTTGTCGGTTCTTGGTTCGATTTGCTTTCACCGCGTGGATTTTCACAACTCTCGATCGCTCTTAATAGGGTACGTGAATTAGAGTTCCATTTACGGAGATTAAAGCCGCCTTCGGCCA
Organism: Dendrophyllia cribrosa; assembly: GCA_024195265.1. Lineage (NCBI taxonomy): Eukaryota > Metazoa > Cnidaria > Anthozoa > Scleractinia > Dendrophylliidae > Dendrophyllia > Dendrophyllia cribrosa. The sequence goes on along the minus strand of JAJLRJ010000008.1, from coordinate 8,366,950 downwards.
TAATTTGCTTGGTTTTCTTGTAAATGACCAGGCCCCTAACATCGTTGTCGTCTCCAGTGAGTAAATCGTCCACGTACAGAGATTTCTCGAGTAACTCAGCCATCTCGGGCTCGCTCTGCTTGTACAGATTCAAGTGGTGTGAAATTGTCGCACCCAGAATTGAAGGCGAAGGTCGCAAACCGAAAACAAGCCGGTTGAAACGATACTCAGCGATTTCTGGTTTAGCGGCGAACGGATCATCGTACCATAGGAAACGGAGCATGTCACGATCTTCTTGCTTGATGCCAACCATTAAAAATGCCTTTTCGATGTCTGCGGTAAGAGCGACGGCGTTCCAACGAAATTTGGCCAGCATATCGAAAATATGCGGAATGTAATTCTCACCAACTTCAAGGCAGTCATTAAGCGATCGTTCCTCCTTCGATGATTTAGCAGACCCATCATAAACAACGCGTACCTTTGTTGTTTCGCGATCGCGACGAACCACTGCATGGTGAGGTGAGTAATGAACGCTCGTTACGCTCAGCTCGTGTGCGCAATTAGATTTCGGCACCCTTTCGACAATTCCGGCTTCGCATTGCTGTTGAATAATCTTGTCGTAATCGCTCAGTAAATTCGGTTCGTTCCTTAGTTTATGATGCAGGGATCGCAGTCTCGACACCTACATACCATAGTTGTTTGAGGTCGGCGCACAGTCTTCCTTCCAGGGCAATTTAGTCTCGTAGTGACGACCATTGAAGGAGATATCGGTACCGGGTACCTGTCGTTCGATCTTGGAGTCGTCTCGAATTCCAGTAATCTCGGTTTCCCAGAACGTTTTCAACATGTCTACAATTTCGTCGTTGTCGTTAGCTTCGGTAAAACATGGACCGCCAGAAATAATTAGATTTGAGACGGCATTGGACTCGTTTGGAGAGCAGGAAACGTTAGTTGGACCTGAGAGAAGCCAGCCAAACTTGCTGTTTATTGCCGTTGGCCCAGAATGCCCACGAATTGTTTCACCGGTGACAATGTCCCAATAGTGATCCGAGCCGATGAGAATGTCAATACCGCATTGACTTTCGGAGCTGTCCGCTAGCTCTAAACCTTGTAAATGAGGATAGTCGTTGATGTCTACATGTTTCGGTAGTGGCGAACAGATAACAGGGAAATTAAGCGCTGTGATCTCCAAGTATTCGTTCTGCTTGTTGCGAAGGGGCAGGGTAACAACTTGACATCTCTGCTTTCGGTAGACGTTTTCTCCAAATGTATTTAAATGGAGAGTCTCAGATGACATTGGTTTCAAACAAAGCTTAGACTTGAGATTATCGGTTACATAAGATCGCTGACTGCCATTGTCGAATAAAATTCTCACTGGTAATGATAGGGAACCATCTTCGTTTGTGGCAATCGCGGTAGCAGTTTGTAGCAAAATGCTCCCCTTGGCCTTGGTACTCGAAATTGCAGTAATCGTGCCTCCCGAAGCGCCACGCTCTTCTTTCTTGATTTGCCCGAGTTCGTTCGATGGTGGTCGTGGTGGTTGTACATGCGGAATCATTCCAAAACAAATTGATTGATGATGCCGACCTCCACAATGTCGACAGCCCTTAGAACTCGTGCAATCTTTCACATTATGATCGGGGTACAGGCACTTGAAACAACGTTTCGCTTCGATTAGGATGTTTCTTCGATCCCTTGGATCAACGACTTTAGTACAAGATGCTGAATAATGCTGGTCGTCGCAGTAAACACAACGCGTTTGTGAAGTGTTGCTCATTTGATCTCGCTTGCCAATGAAGAATGAACTCGTGGTTGGATGCTTAGGATGCCTGAGTTGTTGAAACATGTTTTGCTTTCTTTCTTCCTGTACTTTAACTCCCTCGCTTATTTCTCTTGCTTCGACTTCTTGTTTAATGATCTCTAGAATGCCATCCATTTTCCAAACGGAACCTTTCGTTTCTCTTGCGATGCGCACACGAATTTCGCTCGGAAGCTTAGCCATTATTACCGGAATCAATAAACAGCCATACTCATTAGAAGCGACACCCAGCGAAGACAAACCACGAACATGCACGCTAATCTGGTCGTAAACGAACCTTAAGGATGTTGAACGTTCAGTTCCTGAACAGTTAGGAATCTTTAGCAATTCGTCCATGTGCGCCGAGATAATCTGTTGAGGCCTTCCAAACCTTTCTTGTAAAATTTCGACAGCAGATTTGTAATTGGCGTCGGTCAATGATAATCCTTGGATTGCTCGAGATGCTGGGCCTTCGAGAAGGGAATTCAAATAATTGAACTTATCTACCGGTGAAATTGCTTTATTTTCGTGGACGGCCGATTTAAACGAGTCACAGAAACTGATCCATTTTGTGATGTCACCGCGGAATTTCGGCAAAATCAACTTTGGCAATTTAGCCTTCGCCAGATTACTTGTAGCTCCAGATGTAGAATTGATCTGCAATTGATGGCCCTCATGGCCGTTGTGTTTCGTTTGCAGTGCATCTTGTATTCGTTTTTGGCAGTCCACAACTCGTTCCAAAACCTTTTCGGAGTCTTCAATTTCCGCTTGAATGGCATCAACATTGCACAGCGATAAAACACTCTGGTCCAGTTCTTCGATGGTTTTAAGTTTGCCTGCAAGCAATCGATCCAAAACCTCCAAACTCTTTCTTTGATCGTCATTTAAGGTAATTCCACTGAGAATCGCTTCCACATCGCTTATTTTCTTTGTAATGACTCCCCGATTCGCTGCTCGTATCGCCTTGACTCTCTCGAACCTTTCTTTCGCTTCTTTTTCTGCCATCGTCTTGATCGCCTTATTTCGAACGTCCTTTACTTCGGGGCCGCTTGTACTTGCCCCACGTTGGGCGCCATGTCATAAACTGCGACGTTTCGTTATTCAATTGATTCGTTTAATTCCTGTTATTCGTCCCTATATACACAATATTTCCTCTCGTAACTTCGTAACTCTCGATCTCGCACGTATCGCTTCGAAAAAGGACTGATCAAAGTACATTGTACATACCACTTATCACGAGGTTCACGTGTCAATCACTTACAACTAAAACTGTACAAACAAAACAAGTATCTCGTTACATAGATTGCGAAACTGTCCACCATGGGTGTTTAGACGAATTTGACAGATGTATCAGAAATCGAACGAGTGAGATTTCTGATATATCACCAACTTGTGCGTGAATGCCGTACAAAGCACTGCCATGCTGTAATTTGTTTATTTTATACATTTGTGATTGGACGAAACGCTCTTTTCATGTGTGAGAAAGTCGTTCCGCCATTCTGATTGGCTGATGCACCCCGGCGGAACGAGGATTTCACACGCCAAATTTCAATAGAAAATCTCAATAAGTACGAAATAAACGAACATTAAAAACTATAATAATAATATTACAAAAAAGAACTAAATAATATTAATATAATTAATGGCCACATTTTGTAGTCCCCAAATGTCTGGGATTACAAACTGTTTAACGGACACTGTCCAGTCGAAATTACAAAATTTTGCTTATCTGGTTTCCATGTTATATCGCCAATGCCACCAAATATGCAACTAATCAATTGAAAATAGAAAATAGATACAGTAGTTAATGGGGATTAAGTGCTGGGCCGAGTTGTTCAAAACCTGATTAGCACTAATCCTGGATTAACTGTCAACAGAACATATAAGTTATCGTAATAATTAACCCTGGATTAGCGCTAATCGTCCTTCGAACAACTCGGCCCAGGCGTGCGTTTCTCGAAACTCCCGTAGACTTTTCGGGCCCGAAAGCTATTTTTTAAATGTAGTTTCTAACGAAAGGCGTTGAAGTTTTAAGCCCACAAATCAGCTAAAGTTGTGTAGTAAACGTAAGATTTTATTGTTTAGCTTTCAAAACCAACAAAAACCAAATATTTATTGGTAAACATTCTGCACGTAACACAGCTTTTCGGGTCCAAAAAGTTTTCGGGACTTTCGAGAAACGCACGCCGGCGCAGGCGCAGGCGCGCGTTTCTCAAAGCTACCGGAAACTTTTCGGGCCCGAAAAGCTATATGTTATGTGCAGAATGTTTACCAACAAATATCCAATTTTTGTTTCTTTAGAAAGCTAAACAATAAAATCTCACGTTTACTGCACAAGTTGGGTTGGTTTGCTGGCTAACAACTTCAACGTCATTCGTTAGAAACTGAATTTAAAAAACAGCTTTCGGGCCCGAAATGAAAATACGATATATTATCCAGGACACTGTTCCTTTAAGTGATTGAAAATTGCACTACTAGATTTATTTATAGCTTTGCCAGGTGTTTAGTGGGATGACTGGCAAGTTTAGTCACTTCATTGTCAATGAGCTTAACAATATCTCCTGCGCTGCCCCAGCATAATGTCATCCCCCATCTGTAATGCCCATAGTTGTGGAAAATACATGGCTCATCAGGGTCCCGTTCAAGCCTTATTTCGTCCCTTCCTGGGCGGATTCCGACAGTGATTTGAAAGTCGCTATCTTTCAGTGCATGGAGGCGCGGACAGAGTTCCTTGCACTGTCTCATCATGGATTGGACGTATGGAGCAGAAAGAGACATGTCGTGATCCCAGCGATTTGGCTGTATCAATGATCCAAGCATCAAATGGTCTTCACCTGTTGATTATAAAATTATGTTGCATAATTGTTAAAAAACAGAGCCAACAATAAATTATAATTCATAAATGTTTTGAAAGTAACAAGCATTAATTGTCATTAATCAGTTTTTAACAGTCATTTCGTTATAAGACTTATTGGCTGCGGCCTAGACTTTCTCAAAGTCCGTTTTTCGTTAGTTTTCGTCTGGTGGTCGGGCGGAGAACTTCGTCGCGCTCTCGGGGGCTTAGCAGTCGACTTGTGGCAAGTCTAGCTGCGGCCGCACTAGAGTAGTTAACCGGGTTATTTCGATTAATTAATCAAAATTAACTGGTTTAACAAAATTCCTGATGCAGCCGCGTATTTTCGGCGTTCACCAAATTTAAACCGTGTTAGCCGTTCCCATGGAAATTAATTAAAAAATAATAGATTTTTTAACCGAGGTTTTTTCAAACCACCTCGCTAGGTAGTTTAGTGCAGGTAAACTTTCTCGATCTGTCAATCATCTTCGCTTACGCGGTAATTTTTGGCTTCTGTTGAATTCGTAGGGATGACTTTCAATTTCAAATAGAGAAAGGAAAACCGTCGTGTATTTAAGTTCTCCACAAAACCTATAATTTGATCATTTGACGATTTGGAATTGCAGGGAATACCAAAATGTAAAATACACGTGCAGAGGCATTGTCTTCGCTCATTTATCCTATTGTTTTGTGCCGCTCTTAAGCCTGGTTTCCATATAATCGCAACGATCGCAACGATTGCAACGATCGCAGCGATCGTTATGATCGACGATCGCTGCGATTCTTGCAACCCTTGCGATCATATGGAAACCAAAACGTTGCGATCCTTGCGATTGCGATCGCAGAGATAGAAAAATTTCTATCTCTGCGATCGCAATCGCAAGGATCGCAACGATCGCAACGTTTTGGTTTCCATATGATCGCAAGGGTTGCAAGAATCGCAGCGATCGTCGATCGTAACGATCGTTGCGATTATATGGAAACCAGGCTTTACTGCCTCCGCCGTCGTGGTTGCTGCCCGGGGGATGCTTTGGCAGGCTTATTTCGTTCCTCGTCGGCCATCAGATGAATAGAAACTTAACAATGTCATAAAAAAACAATAAAGAATATGGCAAATGATAACATGATCTCTTACGTTCAAAGTTCAACCTCCTGAAGTGCGGCCGCTCAGAAAAATAAACTCGGTTATTTCATTACAAACACCTTTTCACCGAGCTGTTTTATTTTGGAATTTTAACCGGGTTTCTGAAAAAATAACCCAGTTAACTCAACAAGTGCGGCCGCAGCCATTATTATACAAAATGTTCGCATTTTGCAAACAAAGAAATTGACTTATTTTTTAGAAATGAATAGAAGAAAATAATGTTCCAGAAAATTTTCTGGTCATCTCAATATCGCCCTTGCTAAAGCGCAAAATTAAGCTGTCGCAAAAATTTCCGTAATGAGGTGCTTTCGGGGGAAGTTAAGAAATGAAAAAAAAAGGAACCCGATGAAGCAAAAAACTTAAGCCTGGTTTCCATATAATCGCGACGATCGACGATCGATGCGATTCTTGCGACCGTTGCGATCATATGGAAACCAAACCGTTGCGATCCTTGCGATCGTTGCGATTGCGAAATTTCTATCTCTGCGATCGCAATCGCAACGTTTTGGTTTCCTTATGATCGCAAGGGTCGCAAGAATCGCAGCGATCGTCGATCGTAACGATCGCTGCGATCGTTACGATTATATGGAAACCAGGCTTTAAAGAGGATCCTGAATTTTTTTGGTTCAAAATCAACTGACAATCATTTAACTTTTATTAGCAGTAACTTATATTGATAAAAAATTATACTTGATATTGGCCGTTTTTATGCTTGAGACGTGAAAGTCGTCCAGACGCAATTAACGTCTCAGACGTTAAATGCGTCTGGTATAAAAACGGGACGCTTTAAAGTAGATGGTCACAGGGAAAAACACAAGATTTTCTAAAATAAAATATTCTCGAAAGTGACTGGATACGACTAAAGTCGTCCCCAAATAAACTTTAAGAGCACGAATATACAAATAGGGCTAAATCCGTCCTCTTTAAGGCCGTCCCGTTTTTATACTAGACGTATTTAACGTCTAAGACGTTAAAGTCGTCTGTTAAGTGCGTCTGAACGACGCACTTAAAAGAAGACGTTAAAGTTGTCAGACGTTAAACCCGTATTGCTTATTTTTCGTTTTTATACTAGACGTTAAAGTCGTCTCGAGACGACTTTAACGTCTCAGACGATATTAACGTCTGTAGCATAAAAACGGCCATTGTCTAATTCAAGCGTGCTTTGTCTAAAAGTTAAAGAAAGGCATTCGTCAGTGAAGTTTGTAAATGGGTTTGTCATCTGTAAGAATTTCAAAACTGGCCTGTAAGTAGAACCATTTTGATGTTAGACGATTACCTCTAGGGAAAACATATGCATGACCAAGTATTTGCTGGCCAGCCTCGTCCACTCCAAAGCTTGCGAACTTCCCTTCAACACAAAAGTTAATCTTGGGAAAAAGGATACCATCATTTCTTGCTTTCAAGAGTGCACCTATAGAAACAAATTACACTCTAACATGAATAGCGCTATCGTTGATATTTAAACAACTTCTCCCAATTTGAACTCAAAATATACGGGGACCAGTATATTCAGGGGCTGAAAGGGCGATATTCAGAACCACCAGGCCAGGGCCAGTTAAGGTCGCGGCGGCGGGAGTCGCGGGACAGGTTCCGCTCATCAGTATGCATTTATGAAAAGAGTATGAACGAAGTGCGACGGCTGATACCGAAAATGCGCGAAATATTCACGAACAGGCTCTGTAAAGCCTGGTTTCCATATAATCGCAACGATCGCAGCGATCGTTACGATCGACGATCGCTGTGATTCTTGCGACCCTTGCGATCATATGGAAACCAAAACGTTGCGATCGTTGCGATCCTTGCGATTGCGATCGCAGAGATAGAAAAATTCCTATAGCCTGGTTTCCATATAATCGCAACGATCGCAACGATCGCAACGATCGCAGCGATCGTTACGATCGACGATCGCTGCGATTCTTGCGACCGTTGCGATCATATGGAAACCAAAACGTTGCGATCCGTTGCGATTGCGATCGCAGAGATCGAAAAATTTCTATCTCTGCGATCGCAGTCGCAAGGATCGCAAGGATCGCAACGTTTTGGTTTCCATATGATCGCAACGGTCGCAAGAATCGCAGCGATCGTTACGATCGACGATCGCTGCGATTCTTGCGACCGTTGCGATCAAATGGAAACCAGGCTTATCTCTGCGATCGCAATCGCAACGATCGCAACGATCGCAACGTTTTGGTTTCCATATGATCGCAAGGATTGCAAGAATCGCAGCGATCGTCGATCGTAACGACCGCTGCGATCGTTGCGATTATATGGAAACCAGGCTTAATGTTTCTGCATCAATTATTGCACGTGCAAAGCGCCGTCTGGTAAAATACACTAGGCCGGTTCTCACTACGTCTCTTAAGTGCACTTGAAGTGCACTTGGTACGTACTTGTAGTGTGAACTCCTTTCTGAGAGCGTTTTCTAAGTCTGACTTACGTTTCAATAGAAGCACTCATCTGATTTATTTACACGTTTAAATCTCATTGTAAAATGTATCAGAGGTAAAAATTAATATCAGCTGAATGAAATTAAAGAGTTAAATAATTTACAGTAGTTCGTTTTCTAAAAGCTCCATATTTCCCTTCTTATTTATCAAAAATGTCTTTTTGAATGGCACGTGCTGTTGATTTGTGCGGAATCATCCAAGTGTAGCTCGCGTACTTGGAGTGTGAACGTTTTAATAACAAAACAAAAATAACAAACAAAAACAAAATAACAAATAAATGTTGTTACAGTGGACGAGCACTTAGCTATCAAGCTATTTCACAGGCACGCCACTTCAAATACAGAAACAAATATTGCAAATAGAACATAACATTTTAAAAATCCCAACTGGCAGGAGGCAAACCAGTTGGCTATGTTTCAAGGTTTCTTTGGTTTGTTTGTTGCCCTGGCGATATGCGTAAATTAAAAGGATCCAAGTGCACTTCAAAGTAAGGTCTACCTCTTAAGCCTGGTTTCCATATAATCGCAATGATCGCAGCGATCGTTACGATCGACGATCGCTGCGATTCTTGCGATCATATGAAAACCAAAACGTTGCGATCGTTGCGATCCGTTGCGATTGCGATCGCAGAGATAGAAAAATTTCTATCTCTGCGATCGCAATCGCAAGGATCGCAACGTTTTGGTTTCCATATGATCGCAAGGGTCGCAAGAATCGCAGCGATCGTCGATCGTAACGATCGACGATCGACGATCAACGATCGTCGATCGTAACGATCGCTGCGATAATATGGAAACCAGGCTTTAGTAGACCTCAAGTCTACTTGATTATCAAGTGCACTTTGGTCCCTAGTGTGAACCGGCCTACTATTTTTCAACGCATTGTTCTTTCTGCATGAAGTGTTGACAATAGCCCGTGGATTAAAATTAGCAAAATTACCATAAATATATATTTTTTGCATTCGTGTTTGCTCGGGAAGCCTTCGGAAGAGTAAAAACAAGCAATTTTGTGTCCAAGAATTCAGCGCGGATAGAGAATTTCATGAGTTGACACTGCAGGGAGGTAAACTAGGTGTATTGTAGATTGTCATATCTGACTCAAAATTTTTAAATAGGCTTTCAAAGGGAAGGTATGAGGCTTCAAATTCTAACATGGACAATTTTACTCCTTTAAAAGCTAATAACTTTTAATTTAAGTTGAAATCAAAAAAATCGGAGTCAGATATGACACAATAGACGTTTTGACGGATCAGTGAGTGGTGAAATCAACTTACTTTGTGTTCTTCTCGAGGAGCAAACTTGGACACAAAACCACGTTTAAAAAAATAACTTTAGTCGCTTACAGCATTGCCACAAAGCGCGATCCCTTGAATAAAAAACAATCCTGATGCACTTCCATTATTCGCCAATATCTATGTTAAATTTTAGCGAAATCGGCTTTCAATCGTTCACAACATAACGTTTTTCAAAGTGTCACCTCTGCTAAAATTTTGCCTTTTGACTTTATTCATGGCCAGGTATTCCCCGCGACCTTAACGTCTAAATATAGTAACAGAAACCCATAAGTGGGTTGAAACGTGTAACGCGCATTCACAGCTTCTGAATATTCAATTTTTGCTTAGTACCATATTTGGAAACCCCTTGATCCCTCGTGATTGGAAGCAAGTTGTTCTAGCGAATTGATTGGTTAATATTTTTATCTTGATTTTCCAAATATGGCCGTAACAACTTCTCAGCAAATAGTGTGTGTGCGGATGACGTCACAAACTTACCGGTGGCCATGCTAAAATCTCGAAGGCCTCATTCACAAACATCCTGTGAGTATTCTATCTTTGTTTGGAAATGCCAAGCGCTTTGAAAAATTATTTTTGTTTTGTAGTTGACGAATTCTCCGAGTTTGTGCATACTATAAAATCGCTATGTTCTCGACACTCAGATTTTCTAAGTGTCGAGAACACAGCGATTTTATAGGGAAGATATCAATGACGTCACCAATTGTTATTAATGTGCCAACCAGAGCCTTATTGGCTGCAAAACAAAGGGTTCTTTTGTTCCAGTGGTTGGCACATTTATATAACAAAAAGAATGTTTGTAAACAGATATCATCCTTATAGTATGCACAAGCTCGGAGAATTCGTCAAATATTATTGCGTCGACGAAGGAGACGCTTCCTAATCTTGTCGGCTAGGCAGAACGAATCGAGAAAAGTGTCGGTACCAAATCTGCGCCATCTTGAAACGTCACAACAGTATCCAGCATTCTTAGCGCGTCGTCTAGGCTAAGCGGAACGAATCGAGAAAAGTGTCGGTACCAAATCGGCGCCATCTTGAAACGTCACAATAGTATCCAGCATTCCCAGCGCGTGGAAATCAGGCATCATCCTGGGGAGCTGGGGTTCCGAAATGTCACATGTGAATAATCTATTTGTCTTGATTTAGTTTCGGATATTTTCCCGATTTTGGAATCGTACGGCTCAATATTTCAATGCGTGGTAAAAGTACGCAGTGGAAAAATTGGACGAAGGTTCTTCTCCGGACCAAGTAAGTTGTTGGGTCTCTTTGGAATCAAGCAAGAAGTTACAGATTTTCCTCGCTACCGTTCTGGTATGTTTTGAATGTTCTATCTTGATTTTGCTGTGGTTCTCTGCCTGATTTGGGAAGCTTTCACCTAAATACCGACGTCGTTCTTCGCGATGTTCTACGGTACGGTGCAATTCGCTTATGTCTTGTAGCAATAATTCACTGACCGGCCGCGCCAGGCGAACGCAGATTAACTTTACAGTGCTCGAAATTGCGCCTGTATCGGGCGCATTTGCGACTAAAGATTTCGCAATTTTGTGACTAAAATTTGTCTAGCTAATAAAGGAATTATATTCAACAGTCTTGTGTCTTACTTGCAACTGGTAGTTGTAATTTTATCCGAAAAATCCTGCGAAATTCACGTTGAATGTTGTGTGACTTAATCGTCGGTGTCCAAGAAGTTTATCACGGGAGCACTTTTTCAGGCTTTTCTCAGAAATTTCTCATTTCCGGTTCCGGTATTAGTACATGTACTGAGGAGTATGATTTCAGAATCGGAGAAATAACCGAAATGAAATCAAGACAAATATACCATTTATATGTCGTAAAAATCTGAGACCTTTCGGAGTACACAGCACGGCAGGATTTTGCCCGATCCCACGGCGATATCGTGAATTTGTTTGATGTCGGCCCGACGTTTATCTCGCGACAAATCCCTTTTAAACAGTGGCTGAATTAATTCATGAAACTAAGGTACTAGGTCAAGACGAGGTGCCACGGGATAAGGAGACGCACTATAATCTATGATTACTACTAGTTTTATTGTTTCTATATATTTTTAGGTGATCTGTTTTATATGGGGTCTAGGACTCCTTTACAGTTCATCCTTTGGTTTTTAATCCATAGATTGTAATAAATAAACTACAAAACCAAAATAACTTTTCGAAGCGCTTGGCATTTCTAAACAAAGATAGAATACTCTTCGGAGGTTTAAATGAAGCTTTTCGTGAAAATTCTGTGAGAATTTCTGAGGCATTTTTGAAGACCGTTTGAAGACCGTGCCCGGCTGGGTTGTATCGAAAACTAAGACCCACGAAAACGAAGACCTAAGACCTAAGACCGAAATCTAAGACCTAAAACTAAGACCTAAAACTAAGACCTAAAACTAAGACCTAAAACTAAGACCTAAAACTAAGACCCCCTATAATCACCTTTTTTACCAGGGTCTTAGTTTTCGTTTTTTCGAAAACTAAGACCTAAAACTAAGACCCCCTTTAATTTATTTCTTTAAAGGCCGTTTTTTTTCTTTTTCCAAAGCCAATTTTGTTATTTCAATCCGTTATTCAGTATAAGACAACAATCAAAAACCAGATCACGAGGGTCTACGCGAAGTCTAAGGCAAAAGTCACTAAAGTCATTTTGACTAAGGCCTTTTATTTCTTTAAAGACCGTTTTTTTCTTTTTCCAAAGCCAATTTTGTTATTTCAATCCGTTATTTACTATAAGACAATAAACAAAAACCAGATGCGAAGTCTATGGCAAAAGTCATTTAGACACTGCATACCAGGGTCTAAGTTTTCGTTTTTTCGAAAACTAAGACCTAAAACTAAGACCCCCTTTTATTTCTTTAAAGGCCGTTTTTTTCTTTTTCCAAAGCCAATTTTGTTATTTCAATCCGTTATTCAGTATAAGACAACAATCAAAAACCAGATCACGTCTACACCGTCTTGCAGTTTGATGTTTCCTCAGCGATAAACCAGATTCATAACTTTTAAACGCGAGCACAATTTAACAAAGCCCGACACCGTTTTGTGAAGGAGGTATCAAAGGGCGCCTCTGCCAATTTTCATCGTGTTTGGTCGAGAGATGCCCTTTAATAAACAAATTTAAAGTGTTCACCCCTTACACCCAAATTTATTTTTGAGTTCTGGACGCCAAAAATAGCCTGGCCTGCGTAGCAAGGGCTTCTGTTGGGTTTTATGCGCGGAAACGTTTGCTACGCAGGCTAAACGAAAAAGTACTAGACAAGTAATTCTCGACTTTGTTTGCATAAGAGCCAGGTCGCACTAGAGTAAAAAATAAAATTTAGCCGATGCCAAAATTACCAAAAATATGAAACCGCAAACGGAAATCAGGTCAAAAATTTGAAAACATTTTTGGGTTACACATTGTTATTTTAAATTTCCTGTTGAAAAAGCAATCAATCATATTTCAGATTTCCATACTTTGCGCGAATCTTTGCTCGCAAGTTGTTTCATGGCATTCAACCTACAAGCTAACCAGAGTTTTCTGTTTATTGTGCGATCATTTGACATGAATATCGCTTCTTTTGAGCAGTGTTTTCCTCGACTGTGGCCGCTTCCATTTCAAGTGAACTGAAAAAACGGCCTTTAAAGAAATAAAAGGGGGTCTTAGTTTTGGGTCTTAGTTTTCGAAAAAACGAAAACTAAGACCCTGGTAAAAAAGGTAAATTATAGGGGGTCTTAGTTTTAGGTCTTAGTTTTAGGTCTTAGTTTTAGGTCTTAGATTTCGGTCTTAGGTCTTAGGTCTTCGTTTTCGTGGGTCTTAGTTTTCGATACAACGTGCCCGGCTGTCGGGCTCACGCTACTAATCGCTGAAGCTTTTCCACTAGTTCAACCCAAATTCTCTGAAAATCAACCGTACATTTTGCTTTCCAACCGAAAATACCGGTTTTCTTGGCTAAATAGTAAGCACCCGGGGAACAAGTTCCCCACAGAAACCACTTCGAAACAAAATTTCGTGCAGACAAATTGCAGCGTACAATCAAGGAACCGACAAACTAGCTAAAGAGACGCTACAAGACTGATTGTACGATTTGTCGCGACCATGAAAATGATTCCATTTTATAAGAAATATTGTTGACGTAAAACCGATTTTATAAGTGTGGCTGATTTTCTACTCTGTGATAATGTTTTCAAGGTTTAAAAAAAATCGGGCCGGCAAATCGGCAAATCGAAACAAATACGACCCTAGTTATCGAAAGAAAAGGGTTTTTTGGGATTTAAATTAGCACAAATGACAAAAAAGCACTATACATTAGCTACCTTTTCGATTTTAATTCACAGCGTTAAAGGAAACGCGAGTTATGATTTCAAAAGCGGTCGCACTGCCTGCTCTCAAGAAGGTAAACACAGGGGAAACCCATCAAAGTGGTCCTCCAACATGGCGGACAGTAATTCAAGGGTCACGTGAGCGCACACACTCTATAATCGGAAGCTTGTTTTGAAGCGTACAAGAGGCAGTTGCACGTTTCAACCCACTTATGGGTTTCTGATAGTAATTAATAATGCTATTGAGGGTGTTGATTTTCTAAAGAAACTGTAAGTTGCTGTGTTAGTGGGGGAGTCAAACACGAAAATTTGGTTGAATAAGCTGAGTTAGTAACTAAAGGTAAATTATGGGACGCCATATCATTCAAAAGTGGTATGGGTTTACAACTGGTGATCAAAAAAAACGATCGCTATGGTTGAGATTATCGATTGGTGATTGAGAATTACAATCGCTATAGTTGAGTTTATCGATTGGTGATTGAGAATTACGTTTGCTATAGTTGAGTTTATCGACTGTTGATTGAGAATTACTTCGCCATAGTTGAGTTTATCGATTGGTGATTGAGAATAACTTCGCTATAGTTGAGTTTATCGATTGGTGATCCAGAGTGGCGATTGCTATGATTGAGGTTATCGGTCGGTGATCGAGAATGACGATTGCTATGGTCCGGCAGAAAAGCGATTGGTGATCCAGAATGACGATCGCTATTGTTGAAATTATCGATTGGTGATTGAGAATGACGATCGCTATGGTCAGAAAAGCAATTGGTGATCCAGAATGATGATCGTTATGGTCAGAAATCACCAATCGATAAACTCGACTATAACGATCGTAATTCTCAATCACCAGTCGATAATCTCAACCATAGCGTTCGCGTTTTCCATCACCAGTTGTAAATTCAACCATAGCGATCGTAATTCTCAAACACCAATCGATAAACTCAACTATAGCGATTGTAATTCTCGATCACCAATCGATAATCTCAACCATAGTGATCGTTTTTTCAATCACCAGCTGTAAACTCATACCACTTTTGAATGATATGGCCTCCCATAGTAAATTGGCCATCGTAAAAAGGTTCAGAAGTTGACATTTCAAGCGCCAGCCCTTCATCAGATATTTATTTAGTTGTTTTTATAAAAGTAAGCACTGAATGAAACACTTTAGAAAAAACAAAGAGGTCACTTCATGTTGTTCTTACTCAGAGCTATTTATTCCCAAACTAACAAATGAATAGTATTGGCAAAACATTTTTGGGCTGGAAGTAAATAAACAGAAATTTAATCCAGATGAACACAGTTTCTGCAGCAGCTGTACCTCTCATAGGAAACATCTCTTTATCTCCAGCCAATTCGATGGAACCCAACCCTGAGCAGTTGACAATAAACTGAACACCATAAGTCAACTTCAGAGCCTGTGCTTGTTCTGTTAGCAATCCTCTGATGGCTCCCTGTATGATGTGGGCTCCTTTCCTTATGCACTGTAGACAAAAGTTAGGTGTCCTCATACTGTTCAGATACTACTGCAACACAGGCTGATCAAACCACCACTCAATGCACTGTGCCTACACTTTGTTATAATGAAAAGCTTGCTGCAGCAGTATAATGTAACCCATGAGCTGGCAAAAGTACACGTTTATCAACCCATTCCCGCCCAATACAATTACAACTATTAAGATGCACCAGGGAATTGTAGGATAAAAAGTCTTTTTTTGTGCGCTGTCTACATGTCATGTATTAGCCAATCATTTATAACCATGTAATTTTCAAATTTTAGGAGCCGTTACAATATTTTCTTTCAGTACAGCCCTGGCCCTGAGGAAGACTAATATTATATTAGTCGAAATATTGGCCATTAATAAATCTTCCCTTTGCCGTAGTGCCAGCCTTGCATTCAGTTTTGTATTTTCACATTCAAGTGACGCCTGGCACGAGATCTTTCACAAGGAAGATCCGGCAACTACCAGCTAGTTTAATTTCTGCGTCGTGTGGACCTCTGCATTCAAAGGTTTTTCAAAAAGTCTAAATGGCAGGGTACAATAACATTATTTAGTGGTGCAATACTACTGTGGAGGTCGGGGTGAGGCAGCTGGGTGCAGGTTCCAGTCTAAGCAATAGTTGGGGGTGGGGTCCTAACTTCCCACTTTGCTTTTCTCCTTGGTCTCCTCCCACACCCGATACTTTGGAAGAGAAGGAGAAGTCATAGTTGAGAATTAAAATATTGTGCTAATTTGCAATGACAATTTAATTAAAAACATTTACATAAAAAGAAAACTGGTTGAGGTTTTTTTTAACAAGCAATAAATTATTACCATCCTTCATATGCACAAGTTATTAGTATACAGTACTATACATACTTGCTGCATAAGCCATGATCCAAATTTTGGTGAATCAATGACTGGACCAACAAATGAAAATACATCACTTGCATCACACAATTGCAAGCCTGCAAATTATATATTAAGGAACATATGAGCAACCATGACAAACAATACAAATTATTGCTGCATCAAATTATTCATAATTTAAAACAAAAATCATAGTATTAATGCAAATGTGCCACTGCATGTTAAAGTTCAGAAATTGACTCTTTTCAGAGATCTTTGGTGGACTTTCCACACATCGCAGTCATTCACAATACAAGTGCCTTCAGCTCACTGCAGGTCTTTGCAGATCCTATGTCCAACTTGAGTGGATCCACAAATGCTCTTGCATGTCTTTCTCTTCTTCTCCTATCACGTAAAGGCTCCCACAACAGGACTTAAACGGACACTTGTACGGTAAACTTTCCTTTTTCAATTGTAAAAGCGCAAAGCGTAAGTTATAGCAGTGAGACCAATTCCTCAATAATACTCCCTCGTTTAGCTGTTAACATTGACCCACAATAATGTAATGGTCATCTGTCTTACCCATGGGGATAGCGTTAGAGAGAGAGGTGGGTGGGGAGTGAGATGCAAGGGGTGGGGGGGTCGGTGTGACAAAACGCCTAGGAGAGGGGAGGGTCTGTGGACAATGAGCCAGCAATATGAAGTGATCACCTGTCTTACCCATGGGGATAGCATTGGAGAGAGAGGTGGGTGGGGGGAGTGAGATGCAAGGGGTGGGGGGTGGGTGCAACAAAATGCCTAGGAGAGGGGAGGGTCTGTGGATATTGAGCCAGCAATATGAAGTGGTCACCTGCCTTTATACCCATGGGGACAGCATTGGACAGAGGGGAGGGTGGGGAATTAGAGCACAGGGAGTGGGAAGTTGCTGAAGCAAAACATCTAGGAATGCCTGGGAGAGTCCCAACATTTTGTACTTAAAAATTGGCACATAGGAGCCTTTGATTCTCCTCTAAAATGTTCGTGTTGATAGAGAAAGAATAAAATTTCAGCTCCCCATATAAATTAAATATAAATTAAAAGGAAATTAAAAATAAAACAGGACAAACCTTTTTCCTTCAACATTGATGGGGATTGTCTAAATCCTCTTATCTGTTTGTACTGCTGTAAAGTAGCTTGGTCTACCTGAAAAAAAAATCCTTATTAAGGCTGAGAATTATGGTAA
Organism: Dendrophyllia cribrosa; assembly: GCA_024195265.1. Taxonomy (NCBI): domain Eukaryota; kingdom Metazoa; phylum Cnidaria; class Anthozoa; order Scleractinia; family Dendrophylliidae; genus Dendrophyllia; species Dendrophyllia cribrosa. The sequence continues at coordinate 8,349,611 of JAJLRJ010000008.1, read as the reverse complement.
AAATAATTAAAATTATGGTAAGAATAATTCTCAGAATAATTAATAATCCAGGGTTAAATTGCATCTTTGGAAAATATTATAACCGCTCACAGGCATGGCACCTTAACTGGCATTCACATTAATATACTCCATACAAGTTGATGCAACACAAAATGTGTAAATTCTCTATGATATGTTTAGAAACATAACATTGTAACATTGTATGGTCATGCAAGCCTGCATGCATGACATGGGCCCAGTTGTTCGAAAGACGGTTAACTTGATTTAGTAACTTGCATAAAAAATTTTGTTATATAGAACAATTTAGTTGCATAATATGCAAAATTATATTATATATATATAGAAAGAAAGAATATGGACTAGTTCAAACACATATATTTGCAACACTGAGTTTCATGCTTCTCTCGAAGCAATCATCAGGCAACTGCCCAAAAATAACGGATACATTCAAGATATACAAATTTGAAAATTAGGAACAATACCTTCTAGCGTGACATGTCAAGATACAATTGGTGAACCGCTTAAACAAATACGGTGTTCAATAGAAATTTTTTAGAATGTCTACAGGACGACGTCAGTTCATTTCTATTGTTGAGAGTTGACATTTCCGGTTTACGAATTATAAACACAAATTACATTTTTTGTTAATGTTTGAATACAATCTTGCTTGTTTCACAATTTGCCACTTAATTTTATAATTGACTTTTCTGTTCTTCAGGCTCCATATATATTTACTTAATTCAGTTGCATTTTTGTAACATTCATTCCTGAAAGAGCATGTGTGGTTTCTATAACATTCCTTAAATTGAGTGTCGCAAAGGCCAATATATGTATATATGTGACCTCGGTTTGATAGATAATGTTTCTCACGTTACAATTTCCGCTCATGGGGCAAGAGTTCTTGTTTCGGCAATTACAAGCGGTTTCGGTTTCATCTGAGGGCTTTAAGGATTTTTTTAAGGATTTTTTTTACAGTGTTTCTATTGAACACAGTATTTGTTTAAGCTGTTCACCAATAATGTATCTTGACACGTCACGCTAGAAGGTATTGTTCCTAATTTTCAAATTTGTATATCTTGAATGTATCCATTATTTTTGGGCAGTTGCCTGATGATTGCTTCAAGAGAAGCATGAAACTCGGAGTTGCAAATATATGTGTTTGAACTAGTCCATATTCTTTCTTTCTATACAAAGCTCTGGATTATATCCATTGAGCACTATTATAGCAGAATGAAGAGTTCAATTTTTCCTCTACTAGTTATATATATAATATATATATATATATATATATATATATATATATATATATATATATATACCTTATGTATTTGTTTCTCTTGTTTGAAGGCGCTTTTACTGTTAATTTTAATGAACAATACGGCAGTAGATTTGGATTTTAAGTTGACACTTATCCTGAGTTTACTTAACCCTGCTTTGAACAACTAGGCCCTGATGTCTTTAATACTAATCCTTCCTTCATCACAAAAGGGAGGCCTGTGGATTGCCATCATTAACTTTGATCTAGGAATCCTGCTATTTTCAATTTAAATTTAATTGCATACATTATTTATCATGATAGGGAGTTACCAAAACATAATTTTTATTTTCAAGGAGGTTTCCCTCCAGGAATTTTAATTAGGATTAGTGTGAACCCTGTGAAAAATTTTGCCAATTGAAGCCTCAAATTTACCAAACAATTATTATTGGCTAATGGCTAACTTTTATTTGCAGGCTCAATTAATGCTGTCTAATACTTGAAAACATTTTGAATAGGGCTGCCTTTAAAGTGTGAAAAATGAAAAAGAAAATTACCTCATCTTCAAGAATCACAACCTCCCTTAAGTAAACTCCAGTGTTCCTGGAATCTTTAGCAAGAGCAGTATACCTTTGCTCTCCATCAGCTGACCACCTCTGTAGATTATATATTGCATAATACAATAAAATTAAAATTTATTAGCATCATTAGTGGGGGGGCAGGGGGTGGGGTCCCGGAGGAGAACAGGGGGTGGGAGGGGGGACGGGGGACGGGGGAAGAAAGAGTGGGAAGCGGGATCTCTATGAGGGCAGGATTAGCGTGAGAGAAATTCAAAAAGGCAAGTGTTTGTTATTTGTTGCTTATCATCCAGTAAAAACACAAAACCCAACAACATTTTTTTACTTCCATTTAACATCCTCCAAGGCTTAAAACAAAATTTTAAATGCGAGAAAACATTAATTCGTACTCGGACTTAAAAAAAAACAGCATTAGTTCTGGTGAAATTGGAAACCTTTTCAAGTCGGTTATGTCATAGGTAATGAATGAGATGGCATAACACATGTACAGGTTTTGACCCCCCCCCCCCCACTCATTACTGTACTTACATTGTGATTTACCCAAGCATATTTGCTTTGTCTGGTTTTTTAAAATACCTACATCATAAATAAGGTACAAACATTTTTATGCTGGTCATGGTTGTCACTACTTTTTTCGACATAGTGAACAAAGATCAAGAAATCCAATAAAATTAACCTTTAATGTTTCTGCTATATCTGGTTGTTCTACTGCAGCTGGATGTCGTCCCATCATCTCAGGAGGTATCCACACTGCTCCTGCTGCTTCTGAGGCAATCTTAGGCAAGCGTCGGGTTGATGGAAATTCCTTTGATACAATGGTAACACCATAGCTGTTTAAATAAAGTTTTGTGCAATCCTCAAACAATATTATTATTTTAACTACACAAATATTTATTTATTATGGTTGTTTGTTACAGTCAAACATGAGTTGAAGGCCTAAGAAAACTGATGGTCCAATTTCTTGGCTAATTTTAATAGTCCAACCTCATCCCTGGCAGGTGCTGTGCAGGGGAAGGGGCTGGGCTTCAGCCAAACCACTCCCCCCCCCCCCCCCCCCCCCCCACCTTGTGAGATGTACAGACATGTCGGGTTATTAACCTATTTTGCCGGAGGGGGGGGGGGGGGGGGGGGGGGGGGGGGGGAGGGGGGCCAGCGCTAACTTTCAACATTCATAACTTCTTTGATATGTATTTAAATGCCACCAAACTTTCTGACTTTTCCTAAAATTTATCTGGCAACTATTTCATATGACATTTTATTGATCACGTGACTTGATGTTTCCATGGCAACAAGATTTTGGCAGCCATGTTTTTTGGAATTTGTATATTTTTACCTTTGAATGAAGAAAAACAATGTTTATTGGTACAACTTTTACATTTTTACGTCATTTATTAGTTTTGATTAATTTTGAGTCAATTTTGGACGGTTTTTAAGAGGTTTTGAAAAATTTCAGAAATCCAAGATGGCGGATCCAAGATGGTGGCCATATATTAACTAATTACCTAATGACTATGTCATATGAAGTCATCGTTCCATTATGTGTACCGCAAAGGAGACAGTTTTGGACGTACTATGTACCCTCTAGGTTTCATTGTCATAGCCTTAATGTTCTTAAAGTTACGAAGGCCCCCCCCCCCCCCCCCCCCAGGCTCAGGAACTCAAAAAAAGCCCAGGCAAAATAGGGTTAAAGGTATACTACATGTAAATGGCTGGGTGTTTCGGATATTTGAGTTACACGTAAAATACATTTGTCATTTGCCATACGATTACTGATTTTTTATGCACTTTCCGCTCATTTTAGACAACTTGCATGCAAAATTTAGGTGGCCGATGCTTATGCGTTTGCTTAAGCCATGTTAGGGCTCCCCCCTCACACCTCTGTTGAAACTGGGGTGCAGAAACACCTGGACAAGGCTGCAAAATACAGTAATGTATGTACTCCAAGAATCTTGGAGAATTGTTAAGTAAAAAATAATGAAATATCATCTCAATACAGATAGCTGGAACTGCTGTTCAAGTCATGATATGACTCACTCACTCACTCTGATCAATACAGGTGAAAATAAGATAAATAACTTGTGGGAACCTAGGAATAGGTGGAACAGAGGTAACTGCTAAACAAAGACCGGGGCAGATTTTCTGGGGCTTTTTCTGCAGCTCAGACCGCTAATAATTGAGTGACAGCTTAATACAGGTTTGACTGTAGAATAACTGACCCCTTTTCAAGCAGTAAATAAGCACTTGTCAGGCCAATCACTCCACTTCCAATGATCAGAACTCTGTGATGTTGATTCTGCAAATAAACAGCATAAATTAAAGGTTCATTAAAATGGAAAGCTTCATTCCAGAAAAGGGGAGGGGGGGGACTGTTAGTTGTCATGTAGAAACTAGGAAGGATCAACAGCAAAAAAGATTTAATAAGTGAACCTGATAAACGCATGTGCAACTTACAGTGTACGTAGGTGTTGGACACCCACGAGGCCAAGTACAAAAAACAGTTAGGTGCGGATGACCAATCACTGCAATCAAGAATTCGCCACTCCAGAAACTTCAGGGACACTAAGCACCAGCTTTCGGCACTAAGCTTTCTGGGATCGTTTTGGTAACCAGTGTTAGTTACGATAGGTTGATGGTTTGCAAAGGCAACCATTAACCAATCATAGCTCATATAATGGTTACCCAAACAATCCCAGAAACCTTAGCGCCAAAAGCTGGTGCTCAGTCTTCCCATAGTTTCTGGAGTGGCAAATTTTTTTATTGATTATTAATAACTGGACAATAGAAAATCCATGGGCTGCTGGGTGGAAATATGCAAAAAGCAACTGGCCATAATCTCGGTTCTTTGAAATATGTTTGCTTCAAGATGCTTTCCTCTCTGTTCACCTGCCACACCGGCCAAGCGTTTTTTTTTTTTTCGATAAAAATTGAAACTTTGAAATAATTAGCACACCGTGCCACATTAACAATACATAGCATATGTGCGGATTATCGGGGAGTCTCCTGGGGACAATGCAATAAAACTTTTACAAGTGTAATTTACAAGTGTAGCCATTGTTTCAGAGGTTGAAAACAATAGCTACACTTATAGATTACACTTGTAAAACTTTTATTGAATTGACCCCTGGATATATAATAATAATAATAATAATAATAATAATAATAATAATAATAAAGTCTTTATTTAAAGACTTGTGGCCCTCTATAAAACTACTCTAATTTACAAAACTATAAAAATTACGAATTTAGACAATAGACAATAGGACAGGGGGGGAATCTTCCAGTCTCCTGTACAGGTCACCATATCTCCCGGATAAAAGTGACATTTGAGCTCTTCTGTACTATAGGCTGGAATTCAGCCCAAAATTTTCCTAAAATCCAAAAATATTATAGCATTTCAAGTTCATATTTTGGTGTCTGGCAGCAATTTTTTTGTGTGCTAAAGATTCTTTTCCTCATTTTTTTTATTCAACAACGACAGAAATAATTTGGGGACGGGGTCGATTTATGTATGTCTTAGGGGTGGGTGGAGTGGGGTGACAATGCGGGAGGGAATAGGTTACTGCAAAAGACAAAGTCTCCAAATATGTACTCCGGAGGTTACGTTTGCATCTTCTGTATAGAAAATCCAACTGGGAATACCTGAGAAGGCGCCGGACATTTACCGAAAACCCATTTCAGCAGTGGGGGTATAGCTCAGTGGTAGAGCATTCGACTGCAGATCGAGAGGTCCTTGGTTCAACTCCGAGTGCCCCCTCTGACCACATTTTTTATTTCTTTTTTTTTCCACTCTAATCATTTAAAACAGGATTTCTGAAACAAACTACAGTACAACTTTGTGAAATATCGAAGAATGCAAATTGAAGATAGCGCAAATTTTCAGTACTTCTCCTTACAATGATCTCCTGATTCACAGGCGCAGCAAAAAAAAAAAAACAACATTGCGAAATGCAAGTAAGGTGATACATATTTTCTTCTTTGATTTTATCAGGCTCTTGAAAATGTACAATTTCTCGACGTTCACATGGAGCTGTTTTTGCTGATTTGTCGAAACGAAAGTAATTTCGCAATTGTTTTGGTTTGCATTACTACGCTTTGTGATTGGCTAAAAACTCTCGCGCCACTTTCTCGACCAATCAGACGTAAAACCAAAACCAATCGTGACTACCCTCAGCTTTACGCTTTTCCCGCGCTAGGCGCCGGTTACCGTACCCGGGTGCCATGGCAGGGGTTTCATTTTTGTAGAAGTGAAAACCGGCGTGCGAGAAGCCTCAACGGTTTATTTCACTCTTGATTAGCCAGTGAACGGATCTCTTGAGCCATGGTAGTGCTTCGAGTTCTGATTGATTCATCGGATTCTCTGCGACTGAAAATTGGTCAAAATTGGCCAAACTGCTTAGACTTGTTTCCGTCGTCTAGCCATGTGTTATCACATGTGATTTGTTTGTTAAGGACTTTTACAAAACCAAGCCGTGAATATTGCGAAACTAGATTGAACTTTATTCTGAAATGTTGAGTCCGATTAGCGACCAATCCCCCCCCCCCCCCCCCCCCCCCCATTAGCTTAGCCGCTTGATTCACACACATCACACACAGCCCTCTTTGAAAATGAAATGAAATAAATTTAAAATCGCATGTAAAATAATATATATCTTTTTTATCAGGCTCTTGAAAACATACCATTTCTTGACGTTCACATTTTTTTCAGCAGAGTTCTTGTTTCCTTGGACTCTGATGACTCCTATATGTTAATAAGCTGACCTCGCCCCTCCCCCAGTTGGTATAAATCGCGTCCCTTCTTTGTCATGCGTTATTCACTTGCACAAGCGAACAACATGGCATCCGCGAACTCGGTCAGCGAGCATGAAAAGGAACTTGTGGGGTGGTTTTACCCATCGGATGAGCTCAAATCAGAGGCGTATGTGTCTAGTATGGATCAATACAAGGAAATGTATGAAAAATCCATCGACAATCCTGCCAGTTTTTGGGCAGACATTTCAAAGGAATTCTACTGGAAAGTCCCGCCAAGCCAGGAGAAGTTTACGGATTTCAACTTTGACACACGCAAGGGCAAAGTGTTTATCAAATGGATGGAGGGAGCTGTTACCAACATTTCGTACAATGTGTTGGACAGAAATGTGGAAAAGGGTCTCGGAGATAACGTGGCATTTTATTGGTAAGATCACAAAAGCTTTTGAGTTCATTATAGAAACAAGTCACCTCGCCCGGGTGTCACGTCGCGCTACAACTAACCTAAAGTTTTCCCACCTAAAGGTTCAAACTCACTAAATGAAGTGAATGTCTTACCTTGATCGAGCGTCGTTTAGGACTCGCTCACGAAGGGCCAGCTACCCCACTTTAAATTCATTCTTATGTTGTTTGTAGAGCTCGACCATGCTTAAACACAAAAGAATCGGATTTGCAAAGGGAATATTAAAATGCAAGCAATGTGCACGCTAGCTTGCCTTGACGTTCAGTTTATTTAATAGTTTCAGCAGCAAGGAAGAATGAAACTTGTATGCAGGCATATGCAAGTTGTATAATATTATTTTCAGTCTTTATTTTTACAAATGACATTGATTTCCATATAGATAAAATAGCACCTTGTTCCTACTTCAATTGTGTTCAATTGTGTTCCTCCTTTATTTATGGGAGGGGGGAGAGGATGGGTGAGAAATTAACAAATTTTTCTTTTTTTTTATGTCTCCCCCCCCCCCCCCCACCCCCCTTAGTGAATCTGGATTTTTTTCAGTTTCAGTTAGTTTCAGTTAGGGTTAGTTTCAGTTTTTTCAGTTCAACCTGTTTGTTGGAGAAGAATTAATAATAGTTATTACAACTTATGGCATTTTCACTCTTGTGTGGTTTTCTTTATCGAAGCAATTCAACCACTTGGGTCCACTGTGCATTTGAAGAACTAGAGTTAAGACTTTAATAGTTGTTCAGTTTAATACTGTTGCAATCCAGTAATATGTTAAATGGTAGGTTAACACTTTGAGTAATGTCGTGTACAATTATGGCAGTACCAAATAAAGAAATTAAAATTATAAATTATACTCCATGACTGCACCAAAATACTGTGCAAAGCTGTGCTCTTAGAAGAACCATAGAGAGCCCAAAGGCTCCCAGCCATGAAATATGGGGTGCCCCGCTCTTATTGGTACACTGTAGTTATGTTTTCGCTTTTTTATTTTAGACATCATCTGTTTAAAATTTCAAGACCCCCCTCCATAACAAAAAATTTTCCCAGGACCCCCCTTTTTGCAGTGGTTAAATTTCAAGTCCCTCCATTTTCTCACCCATCCCCCCCATAAATAATGAATGGTCCCTTAATCTTTCACCTCCAAAATCTTCAAAAGGACACAGTCAGCTTTCTCGAAGTGGACATTCCTGCAAGGCAATCATCATTATATGGTTGGTTTTCACTTGTTTATCTTTAACTAAACTCTCTCTAAAGCAGGCAGGTTAATGCTAAAATCTGGTTAGGCATAGATATAGAGACATAGACATAGACATAAATATAGACAACGTGCCTCTCAAGGTGAAAACTAAAACTGCAAGATAGTTATTTGTGCAGAATCAATAGCCTATATATAGGCCACATGCAGCTCCAATTTTTACAAACCGATTTTATACATTCATGAAAGGTTGGTAAAAATGTCTCTTGCGGTATGGAACAAAACATGGAATCAGGTACATGTACTAACATGTATATAATAAGTACCTTTTGCAGGGATGTAGCTAAAATATCAAACAGGTGGACTTTTGTTCATCACAGGCGGAAAATTTTGGTAAAAAGAAAAAACAGTTTCCAGGCGGAAAAAATCAAGAAAACTCAGTCTTCAGGTGGTTATTTTTTTCCACCTTCCGCCTATTATGTACATCCCTGTTTTGGAAAGTCATTGGAAATACTAAGGGGGAGGGGGGTCTCAAATGCTAAAGTTTAAAAAGAAAAGTATCCCCACCCCCCCTCCCTTCTTCCCCAATGGAGCTTGAGCGGTGCCTTGCTTTTGGAGACACCTTTAAAAAAAACGGGTAAGGAGTTGGACGAGGTGGATTAGTGCAAGCTGTTATTTAACCTGGTTTTTTCTTTTTTATATGTTCTAACCCATGCTAAGGGAGGGGAATTTTCCTGGAGACAGCAAACAGATCACATACCGTGAACTTCTTTCAGAAGTGTGCAAGTTTGCCAATGTCTTGAAAGACAAAGGTGAGATCTCAGTTCTGCTTTACAGTGCAAAGCGCCTTACCGTGAGCATGCAACAAACCTTTTATAAAGCGACTAGATTACATTTGATCGTTTGTCGCTTCACGTTTATCACAGAAGTGCAGCGTTAGTTTCAAAACTTGTAAAAAAGTTTGTTGGATGCTCCAGTAAGGTGCATAGCACTGTAAATTAAGAAGTGTTAAATCTATAAAATTGTAAACTTCCAAGACTTTAGTGCTCTGAAGAACAGAAAGTGTTCATGCATCTCCATGATCAGGGACAATTCACAAAAATGCCAGATGTACATGTAAGTGATGTGGGGTCTGAGCACAAGGGACTGTAAGAAAAATAAAATGTCCTAGTTTGTTTGTCACCAGATCATAATTAATAGAACAAACTGGTTATGAAGCTCAACAAATTTCAAAAAGAGTGTACAATAGCTACTTTGTCTTATATTGAACGAACCGTGACCCTGCACATTGTTTTGTTTAACGTGTGAGCCCAAATGTTTCTACTGGTCAGTTGCTCATATGCATTTCAATACCTTTTGTGTTTTGTGCAGGGTCAAGTCAAATGAACAAAAGAAATGGAGAACAAAAACATATAACAAAGGACTGACTGAGTTTTGTAACCAGTTTTTTTCTATCAACTATGACCAGATGGCATTCAGATGTCTATTTGTCTTTTTCCAGCACTCATCATGTTTAGGGGTAGCTCAAATGGCTGACTCTTCACACTAAAATAACCATTATATATTCATATACACCTGTATATGTTGTGGTTCAAATTTTTCTTTGGTTTGAAAACAAACCAGTTTGAGTTTTGTTTACCTTTGTCTCAGATTAAAGTAATGAACTTGAGAAGAATATGAACCACAACATTACTCAGCAGCTACACTGTACAGCTGTATACCCTGAAAGAAATCCTATACAGAATTAATAAGCTTCAGGATCTTAAGATTTTATTTCAATGATATCCTAATTTAAGATCCTTTCTGTCAATAACAATGAAGATCGTAAAATTAATACATGATTACTAATGATTAAGTTGGGGTTTGAACTACATGTAATTGCATTAAAAAATTATTTGAATCAATGCACCAAGTAACAACAAGATTTATATTTTGACCTGATTTAATGATAAACTGTACACTTTCATAGGTATCAAAAAAGGAGACCGTGTAGCAATTTATATGCCAATGATTAACGAGTTGGTGGTTGCCATGTTAGCTTGTGCAAGGATAGGAGCTGTACATTCAATTGTGGTGAGTTTAAGTAACTATACAGTCATGTATCATTCAGATTTTTGAGAAGTTAGACTTTTGATCTAAAGATTGATCGTCCAAGTCCTGGTTTCTATCATTATAGCAGCCATGACGGAAATACCAATTCAAGGAAAATGTCAGTTAAATACCAAATTTCCATTCTTACAAACTACTTCGTGATTATTCCATGTCATTCAAGTTGTCTAATGTAGTCAAACCATCCAGAAGCTAAATTCCTAAGGATGGCATTCATGTTCAAAATAGAGAAAGGAAAATTCTCTCTTAGTGCCTCCGCATTCCTTATAAAACCTCAATTTTTTATGTTGTAGACTTTGTGCAGAGAATGGCAAAGACATGTAAAGACATGTGAAGACATGAGCAAACTAAAAGCCATTGTTTTTTCTCAGAATTATCGCCATTGTTTTTTTAAAGTTCTCATTGCCTTATAAATTCGATATTGTTACCTTAGACAAGACATTCTGCTCCACATTGCATCCCTCCTCTCGGGCTTATAAAGGGGTACTGGTGAACTACTCTGGAGACCTAACAATATGCCAGGGTAGCCCTGTTAAAGACCAGCATCTCTTTGAAAGAGATCAACCAGTAAATTAACACTCCTAGTCACTTTATAATGCTACAGAAATAATGATCAAACTTTTTACTTACCGTACATGTAAAAACTCTCAGCTACATGTATGATATATTTATTAGGCGGCTGTAGCTCGTTCAGGTCAATTTAGGGACGGACCATTATTTTTCTGGAGGGGGGGTATGAGAAATTTTCCTCTGCAAACATTTTTTTTTTATCCATGCGCCTCTGCAATTATTTTTTTTAAAAACAAACCTTCCTGCAAACAATTTTTTTCATTGTGATCTTGTAAGGTTCCAAAAAAAATATTAAGGTACTTTTTCCAAGTCACTAACAGTGCTATATACTGGTCTTGTAACGCTTTCGAGTGGCATATCACGAGAAAGTGTTGCATAACTATTTTATACCATGCCGTAGAAAATACAGTAGGAAGCACCATCAATGCGACATACGTGCAGCGCACGATGGGAAGGTTGGGTGTAATACGGTCGAACAACGGCTTTCCTGTATTCTGATTGGTTGTATTTTCTATGGCATGGTATAAATGCATTTAAATTGCCTATTTTTCTAAATAGTTTCTGTAAATAAATTTATGCAGTAGTCACTTATATTTGTTGTGGTTTCTTTATACATCACTTACCATTCTATTTTAGATAGAAGTACGCAGTACTACTGTGGAGATGTATATATTTTGAGGCTCGGGAATAGTGGTAGTGAGCGAAAAGTCGTTTGTTCAATCCTGGTCTCTAGCGTCGTGTTGGTTCCTTTGATAAATTGAGCAACTTCACTCCACATTGTATAAATGGGTTGTGTCCTTAATAGACAAGAAACTTTACTCCATATTGTCTCTCTCCACCCAGGTGTATACATGGGTTGTGTCCTTAGACAAGAAACTTCACTCCACATTGTCTTTCTCCACCAAGGTGTATAAATGGGTTGTGTCCTTAGACAAGATACTTTATTCCATATTGTCTCTCTCCACCCAGGTGTATAAATGGGTTTTGTCCTTTATAGACAGGAAACTTTACTCCACATTGTCTCTCTTCACTCAGGTGTATAAATGGGTACCAGTTACCGTTAGGTAAACTTCACAGAAATACTGGGGGTAACCCTGTGATAGACTAGCATGCATCTATAGTCATTTCATGCTACAGAAACCATAGCAAAGCGCGGACACCGATTAGCCACCTGGTTAGTTCATTTTTCTTGGGCATGGGCTTTTAATACCTTCACAGTACTGCTACAAAGCTACTGACGCACATAGAGGGCATATGACAGGCAATATGCCAAGGGAGTTGCAGGCTTTTTCCCACAATACTTGAGGCCAGACCCTCGTTGACGATGCTCCCATAGCCCATCGTACTCATACCACCCGGCCTGTGGTACCAATGGTGATGGTAGGCACATTGCTGATTTGAAATGATTGCCATTGCCATACGTTACTCCAAACAACTTGTACGTAGTCAATGTCCCATTAGCTTTCAAAATCATGTCGTCAGGAAGATGACCGACCTCCAACACTCGCCCATTCCTTGACAGAATGTCAACGTTACATGGTAAAACAAGCGGCATTCCTTGAATGAAGAACCGGTTGGACTCTGTTCTTGAGCCCTGGCACAGTGAGCTACTGCGCTTCTTTTTCCGAAGGCAAGGAGAAGGGGTTGTCTTGTGGAGCCAATTGCAGACAGACATCTTAAAGCTATTTTCAGGTGTGTTCGCTTTGGCATCACTAAGGATTATTTCAGAAGACTTTGATGAAATTGAAGGCTTTGGGCAAGTGCTCTCACTGCAAACGGTGTTGTAGGTTGTGGCAAGTACATTAGCCATTGCTGAAATGAAAAAGTCGTATTCACTCCCAAATATGTCAATGACAGGCTGTGTAAGGTCAACTTTATGCGGGAACATCTCCAACCAATGCATTTTACCAAGCACAAATTCCCCAGCCTGAAAATATCTGTGTACACCCATAATACGCTGGTAAAACAAATCCTTCTCAGCCTGCACTATCGCGGGATAAAGGGTGCAAATGAAGTGAAACATTGTAAGCCAATTGTCTATTGGGCATGTGTTTTGCAGTCTTACAACGTTTCCGTTGTACACTGTGCTACCTGCCCAAGGTGGAACAGGCGGCAAACTGTTGTTGGTGTGGCTCTTTGTGCGTTGGACTGTCATTTTCAGAGAGACACCTGTATTTGGTATGTGACCGCACATAATGTTCTCTTTGATTAGTTTTACTTTCTTCCTTTTGTTGAATCCTTTTTTCTTTGCATCTTCAACTGACATACCACAACATTCTGTAAGATACAAGTTTAGCTCTGCAATAGAAAGATCTGTTAAACCGCCATATTTTGCCAGGTGTTCCCAGTCAATGTCATCAACATGTTTTGCTGCTGCAGATTCTTTGGCAGATTTTTTCTGGGTTTTTTTCATTGTTGCCTTAATTTCAAGTTCAACTTGTTTCTTGGCTTCTTTCAAGACTTCATCCCTCAAGTCTTCCCCCACAAATTCAATAACAAGCGCATCTACACCATCAGTTACTTTCGTCATTGTTTCGTTGCTGTCGACAGGTGTAAGAGTTTGACTTCCGTCATCATGGGTAGTGGTGTTATATGAAAGTTGAGGTTTCCCACAATCTTTGATTAGTTTATGAAGCTGTGTACGGGGACAGTAGTCATCCACTTCTCGCGTTTTACTCATTACTTTGGCTTTACTAAGAGAAAACTTTTCCATGAAGTTTCCAGACTCTACCTGCTCGGATGAACAGTAGTGAAAATCAGATGATTCTTCATTGTAATCAGGAACTGGGGCATTCACTCTTTGCACTGGAAGATCACTCCACCCATCAGCGTTGAGTCGATCTGTGTTTTCCACAGAGGCATGGAAGTGACACTTTTTCTCACAAGCATCTCGAATTGCTTCCACTCCGCCATCATAAACTCGATAATGCTCGGAGAAAAATGTTTGCTGGTATTTGAAATATGCACTTCCTGCGCATGCATTTAATGCCTTAGCTGACGAAGACATGCTACACTTTACAAGGAATTCATGGTCAAAGAAAAAGCCATCCCATGAACAGTCGTTTGGAACTCTTGCATGTATAGAGGTTCCCATGCAAGGCTTTCCGTCATACAACGAGGCAACGGATTTGGCACATTGATATGCTTCGTCTTGTTCCTTTCTGGTCATCACATCGTTCAGTTCGTCGTCTTTCATGATCAGAATTTCGCCAGGTGAAACTATACTGGTGAGTGGAACTGACGGAATTGGAATAGTATGTCCTGACCCAGCATGTTCATTCAGTGATCTCATCACCTTTTCTGCAATGTGAACTCTTGAGTCCCCGGGAGCATAGTGTAGTCTAGCCTGTAAATCCAAACTATGAATCTGGAATGCTTCTGCAAGGCGAATTTGTGTCACTTTCTCTTTGGAGTTCACCCCGGGACCAGCATCGGAAGTTTGAATTTCAATTGCACGGTGCTTTGGAAGATTCAGAGATTCTAACTGAAGTCTCACTCGTCTAGCTTCAGACTTCAGAGAGCCATATTCTGACAGTAACTGTTGCTTTGACTCCTCACCTGGACATGAAACTTGAACTATTTTTTGCAGATCTTCTACTTGACTCTTTAACTCATGAAGCTGGCTGACAACTGTAGAGCAAATGTTATCTTCCCTTGTATCAAGGTTTGTGAGGACATTTGTTACTGATTCTATCCTTCCTTTCAGCACATCCAGCCTCAGTTCCTCTCTTGCTCTATGATCACTTCCATCTGAAATGCGTAGAAAATCAGCCTCGATTGTCATAAGTTCAAACTGTAACAAGGAGTCCCGTATAAAGATGAGATGGCTGGCAGCTTCTGTTGGTTCCAGAAACACTTTTCCATGCTCTTCAGAGAAGTTGCTTGGAAGTTCGTGTTCTTCTCTAAATAGAAGCCTTGAGGAGTACAGGTCATTGGCCCAATTTGTAGCATGTGATGGATAGTAAACTTTGGGTTTACAGTTCACGGAAACTGTCACATCTTCGGGGACATACTTGTCTCGCCCATTGTATTCTGTCTCACTTTGTTCATTCACCATCAAAACGACACCAGGGCTCACATATCCTGTCTTCTTTGGATAGTCAGAGGAGGGAAGCTCAAACTTTAACTCTTCCTTAGCCAACTGCAACGGCCTGTGCAAAGGTCGAGAGAATCCTTCAGAGGTTCCACACCGGAGGTAGCATTTGTCATCGACTGCTAAACGCAACACACGACCTCTATGTTTTGAATTCTTTGCAAAAGCGAGCCTTGTGTAGTTCTTTATGAAAGCTCTGTTGTAATGAACATTTACATGTCGATTGCATTCCTTCTTCTGACTTCTGGTGAAGGACCACAGACTTTTGCCCCTGTGTTGTTTAGCTTGTACTGAGCGCTTGTTTCGAGGTTTTCCAAATGCTCTAACAGTTTCTTTTGACTTTATCAACCTCGTGTTGTTTTTCTTTAAAAACTTGTTGGCAATTCGGAGCATCTCCCTGCTTTGGATTCGCTGAGAAGGTTCATCCAAGTACGCTGTTCCTTCTTCACCATGCCGGCGCCTGTGGGCTTTTGAATGCTCTGCAAGTACATTGTAGATGGCATTTTCCGCGCCTCTGTCAATTAGGTAAGACCCCCTTTTCTTTCCCTTTTGATTCCACAAATCAGATTTCCACGCTCTAAACTTTCTATAAACATACTGCTTCCTTAGGCTGGTAGAATCCTCCTGTAATGTCTCAAGTTTCTGCCTCTTGTTTGCAATATCACTTTCATAATCACTGATAATGTTTTCATCAAGGCGTTTCCTTTTCTTGGCAAGGGATTCTGACTTTTTCTCAAGGGCATTTCTCAGTTTCAAAACTGTTTCTTCTACATGAGTAGCTGCTTCATTTTCGAATTCAGTCATCTTATCTGGGACAGACCACAGCATGTCTTCAACCTGTCCTTGAACACTTGACACGAAATCCGGATTCAGGCCTAGATACTCCTTTAGTCCCGTTTTGCTGAAAATGTTGCTGAGAATATACAGGAGTAAGTACCTGTCCTTATTTGTTGAAGTTAAGGACATCAGGTGTTCAAAGACTGGGGTAAACGACTTCAGTTTTTCATTAAGAATTGTAGGCTGTAGTTCCTCAACAATAGATTCCAACACCTCTTCAAAGCTGTTGCAAATTTCCTGGTTTACACCGTTCTCCATCAGCATAACAAATGCTCTCACACCTGTTGTTAAGTAAATAACAGGGAGGCCAGCATGTCCAAGCAGCTTCTCTTTGAACGTCTGCTTGGCGTTGCGCATTACTGACTCGGAAAGTTGTGTTATATCTCTGATGTGAGATGTGTAGTATTTGAAGCACTCGTCAAATGCCATAACCTTTCTAATCAGCAGTTCGTCCAGCAATGATGACAGGGCTGTGAAGGCAGAGGCTGATTTTCTGTTTTTTTCTTGATCTTCCAGAATTTTCATCTCAATAAACGCTTGGCAGCTAATGACAGACTGAACATTCAATGATCGCTCGATATGAACTCCATTCTTTTTGTGAAATTTTTCGCTGTCGTCAATTACTCGAAGATTCCTCAGATCTCTCCTGCGTTCATTCCACTCGTTTGTGCTCGCCATGTTGAAATATTGGGCAAATACGAGGAGAAACTGTAGCGAGAAGAGCGAAAACGTTCGATGCACGAGTGACACGAGGTCGAGCTTTAATAAAACTGATACTCGACTGACCTACTCGACTACGGAAATCAGGAATAACCACTTTGATAATCTCAAACTAACAAAAGGACTGGTGACTATTTGAAAGAAAAACCGCTGTTCACTGAACATGCATTTTCAAAATGGCGGACACGCTTGCTTTCGACAAATTTCTTTGTGATGCAAATTTGCAAATGTTTAAAGATAAATTCGTAAGCGAAGGGGTGGAAAGAGTGCGTGACATCACGGATGTTTCAGATGATACTCTTACTGGTTTTGGGATGTCTAAAACTCAAATACAGCGATTGCGAAGGCTCTTCAAACTCTGGCAACTGGAAACCAGCATGTCAAAGCCCAGCGACCAAAGCATTCCCCCAAAGACAAAAGAAGTGGAGGGCAGGGTAAACGTTCATGTGCCTTTGAACTTTTTCAACTCAACAGGAGGAAATATTCTTCAAATATCGCGAAAACCGTTGGAAAAACGCTACTCGAAACTGTGGTACTCGAACCCAAACTCGCTGAAACAGACTTTAAACAATTCGTTTATTCTTGCCATGTGCTATGAAAGGGACCGTGACTTTAATAACATCCGTTTGCTCGAAGACTGGGCCAGGAAAGAGAGGGAACGAAGAATTTCAGTGCTGTTGTCTATCCATCCCTGTGATGTAAATTTGGCAAAGGAATCTGTATACATCAAACAAAAGTCAGTACCTTGGATGTGGAATCAGTTAAAAAAGAATTATCCTATGGCTGCCACTCTATCAGCAGACACAAAAACCTTTTCTGGATCAGCTGCAAAGGATATACTTTTTTACTATGATGGTGTCAAAGAATTAGAAGAGAGTGTGAACAGAGTGTTAAAAATGGCAGAGGATGGCTTGTCTGAAACCACAGACAGTGGTATGAAAATGAAAGAATCGTTTAAAGGTGCACACCAATGGTATTCTGAAGTTTTACCACAGATCACTGAACTTCAAAACAGAGTGGCAACAGACCTTGCTAGAATATCCACACTCAAAGCAATTGTTGTAAGCAAGTACCATATGGAAGAGACAGTGAAAGTCATTGCTGAAAGAAAACGAAAGAAAAATGCACGGAAAGAGAAAAGAAAGAAATTAAAGCAGACAGAATCATCATTGAACAGCAGTTCAACCAAAAGCATTGGGCAAAAAGGACAGAAACTGGTGTCCTATTTTGCCAAAACAGACACAGTTGATGAGGCCCAAGTAAACAGTCAATGCAAGGCAAACACCATGGGGGAAGATGGTAGTTCAGTTATCAATGAGGATATGGTTTCAGAGGAAAGTGTTTCCCTCCAAGCAAGCACTCAGTGCAAGCCAAACACCATGGGGGAAGATGATAGTTCAGTCATTAATGAGGATATGGTTTCAAAGGAAAGTGTTTCCCTCCAAGCAAGCACTCAATGCAAGCCAAACACCATGGGGGAAGATGACAGCTCAGTTATTAATGAGGATATGGTTTCAGAGGAAAGTGTTTCCCTCCAAGCAAGCACTCAGTGCAAACCAAACTCTGAAGAAATATATGTTACTTCAGATGTTAGTGAGGGTATGGCTGCAAAAGAATGTACATCCCTTCATCAAAACTTTGAAGAAAAATGGGATATATTTGATAACCAATCTGAAATAGGCACAGACAGTTCAGAAACAGACAGTGACTCGTCTGCTGATGAGTTTTCTGCTATTGATCCATTACATGAGGATAATGTGGAATACATTTAACTTTAAACAGTTTATAATATATTAGTATATACCACAAAAGTGAATAGTGCTTTCGCTCTATAATAGTTAACTATTCACCTTGACTTGACTTGACTTATCTTATGCATCTCCTAATCTGTTTTCATTTAATAATAGGTGCTGATTTATGATAAAAAATATTTGTTATGAAAAAAGTGCTCAGTCAAACCGACTACAAACTGTTAAGGGATTTTCCCTAAAAATCCTGTACATCGAGACAATATTGGGCACTTTTTTCATAACAAATAGTTAATTGCTGATTTATGATGATAAAAATACATTATGATTAATTATTATCTGATCACAGGTAAACCACTAGGGATTGTGGAACACAAGTGTTGTTGTTTTAGTTATTAGTCATCGCATGAACATTAATTGGTAAAGGATTGATGCTTTTCTATTAAGAATGTAAGCTGGTGCAGCAAGTGGGAACATAGTGATCCAACCTTAATTTTTACCAGATGATAAACTTTATTCCTGCCACAAACAAAGGAATCATTTGTGAAACTATACAAAAATACAGTCCTTGTTTGTATGAATAAATAGAGAGTTCTTGTTTGTATTACAGAATCTTGGAGATTAAGCTGTTATTAAACAATGTTCAGTGTTTTTCCATGTAAGTGACTGGCTTCTGACAAGGGATTATTCTCTTGTTTATGAAACATCATGCATTTACTGCGCCTTTCAATAATGGTTGAGTTTTACACTGCCGTCAATCACTGTAGCAGAAGCTTAAGAAACAAAGTAGCTTAGTTCAACAGGGTCAAAAGGTCGCATTCGTACACAGTGATTGGTGGATTTTGTGGACTTTGTTTGATTGACGGCAGGAAAAAACGCAACCGTTAGTTGAGATTTAAATTTCATGAGTCTCCATTTTATTGAAAGGGGTAGTAAATAGCAATGATGAGTATAATATACTGCAATTGTTAAGTTTAAATATTTAATGCGCCAGAAACTAAAATGACTGCCACACAGAATTTTCTTTTCCACTGAAGAAGGGGCAGTAGCCTCGAAACGTATGGAACTTTTTAGTTTCTGGCGCATTAACTATTTAAACTTAACAACTGCAGTATATGTTTATATGTGCTACACAGTTTAGTCACATATTTTTTTGAAATTACCTAATGATGAGTGTAGCTGAGTTTTATCAAATTTCTTGAATCAACTTTTGACAGAAATTTGATAAGTTAGAGAAGTAAAAAATTGTTGATATTTAATTCCTTTGATTTACCAAATAACCCAGCTGAGTATATTCTTGTACTTTCAATCTGGAGGTCTCACGTTAAGATTTTAAATTTAAGTTTTCGAACTAATTTTTTTTTCATGAATAGCTGTTAACTTCGTTTGTGTGGCTCTTTTGCAAACTTTTTTTTTTATACATATTGCGTTTGCAAACATTTTATTTTGTCTTTTCAGGCTCTGCAAACAATTTTTTTCAATATTTCTCATACCCCCCCTCCAGAAAAATAATGGTCCGTCCCTTAGTGCAATTTTTGAAGGAATAGGTCATGTCAAATTGCAAAACATCAAGCCAAGGTGGTTGAACATATAATTCATGAACCTCTCTGGGTTTTATCTATGGTATACATGTAGCTTCTAAAAGGCCCAAGAAATATATTTTTTTGGTAAAGCAGTGCTCTTTGTTCCATGAAGAATAAAGGTTGTAAGTTACTAGCACTTCTTAATAACACTGATAAATTACTACATTATTTGTACAATGTACCTGTAATACTTATAATTTAATTGTTTATTGATTTCATAGTTTGGTGGGTTCTCAGCAGAATCCTTGGCTGAACGTATTCTTGATTCTACCTGCAGAGTTCTAATTACTGCAGGTAATGCATGTGTAGATTATTATTTAATTGTTCCTTATATTCAAGGACTATCATGTTGTGGCTCAAATTTTTCTTTGGTTTGAAAATTTTGAAACATTCAATTTTTATTTTCCTTGTCTCAGATTGATTAGTGTTATACAGTATTACAGGTTGTATTAATCTCTCCTAGCTATTGTATTTCGAATAAAATCATGAAAAGCCCACAAGGGGAGCTTTTGATCTTTTTTTTTTTATTATTATGTACACATGAAATGCCATCTAATTTTTAGTCTAGGTGACAGAATGTGCTGTTAACTGTCTAATTATGTACATGTACAGTGTTCTTACCAGGATTTTCTGCACTGGGGTCCACAGGACCCATAGAGAAGCTAAAGGGGGGTCATAAGGGAGAAAAGCGGGTCACAATTTTTAGACACAATTTTTTAAGAAAGAACTAGTGAGCAGCACGTCTGCGGACTTTTAGATTTGTAAAACGATTTTATTTTCTCCTACATATGTACGCGTTTCGTGTGACTAACACACACTTCATCAGGGAGTTTTACAATACAACATAAGTAGCCTGTATATATACAGTACCTACATAAGAGACTAAAATAAATTTTACATTACATAAAACCCCACTTGCGTGTAGGAAACAGGCGAGGGTGTGCAAGGCGCGACATATTTCGTGCGTGACATAACTATTTGGGGCCCACAGTTTTAGCTAAAACTGACGAAGTGTGCGTTAGTCACACGAAACACATATAGAGAAAATAAATCGTTTTACAACTCTAAAAGTTTGCAGACGTCCTGCTCACTAGTTCAATCGTAAAAAAATCTGCTTCTTTGCGCCCTTGGGACCCCTTGGGCTTATAATAGTGCGGCATTCCCTGAAAAAGTGCAGCAATGCCGCGGTCTGGTAAGAACACTGCATGTATGCTTCAATCACTGTGAAATGTTTCTTTTTTCTAGTATTAGTTTTTGATTGTTATTTTTTTTTTAAGTTTTTGTGTGCATGATCCAGTTTTCCTTTTATATTAGTATGTACTGTAGATTGATCATGTAGATTGGGTCTTCGTAATGAAGCATTAGCTCTAATTTTTCCCTGTCATTTTTGGTAAAGATTGTAAGTTTGTAAAAAAAGTAAATAAATGCTTCATTTCTTAAATTTCCCTAGAGTCCAGCACTAGACTTCAGTCTTTATCATTCCGCCTGAGCTCACTTTTGATTTATCTACGGTACAGACACAGTGATCTTGTGCCAGGTTATAGATGTAGTGAATAAGACTTTTGATCTAAATGTCGCTTGCATCGTGCTGCAAAGTGGGTTATTACATATGTACAAATAGCTCCAAACATCCTGTCAGTGCAAAGTTCTTTGCCTTGTTTCTGACTTGCGTATTCTGCTGCCTTTCAGATGGTTCATATAGAGGTAAAAAGCTTATTGACCTGAAGGCAATTTCTGATGAAGCCATAGGAATGTGCAAAGAAGAGTGAGTACAAGCACTGCTACCTTTTACAACTTAACAAAGCAAAGGTTTAATTTTCTCCTTGCCAGAAGGTACATAAGGCCATCGGTTTCTGTAATAGCAGGCTTTTTACAGGGCAGTGCCCAACCTCTAACCTGGAGGACCAGTGAATTGCACTTAGTTTGGCTTCTACCCTTCCACCTGTCTAGCTTGGGTGACCCTACTGGTCAGGAGACTGCTCCCGCCAGCATACAGGTAGCTCTTGGGGTCATTGAGAGCCAACCACAACAAGGTAGCAATCCCCCAGGGAAAAAAGCTAAACCAAGAGCTTGTTATCAGAAGTCACTAACCTGTGTAACTTACATTCAAGCTTTTAGCCAGCAGGTGTCCAGGCGTCCTGTGGATGCCCACTTTTTGAAGAAATTTGTGAAAATTGCACCTAATCCTTTAAAAATTTGTGGTGGGAAATATCTTCAGGACTCCCACTTTTCAGTTTTTGGCTAAAAGCTTGCTTACATTGTATATAGATTTATATGGCTTGACTTCATGAACAAAGTTCAACTATTTACTACTTGTCAGATGAAAAGGTGATGCATGGTTTTTGAAATGCTGAACTGAATAATAAGTATTCAAACAGACAATAAGCTGTCACTTATGATAGTCTTGTTTTTAAACCTCATTAAAGTGTATTGCATTTTATTTATCTTTTTGCAGAGGATTTATTGTAGAAAGCTGTATTGTTGTTCAAAATGTTGGTGGAGGTTCAGGAAATGGTTCTGTTTCACCCGTGGCCAAGAGGCCCTGTCCTGAAATACCGGTAACTGTCACAATTCTGTCTGTATTTCAATATTAGAGTACCCATTTCCTTTTAAAAGCGTCCTCACAACAATTATTATAAGTCATATGCCTCTCAAATAAATAATAGGTAGCTTGACTTTTCTTTTTTCTTTTGCTTTTTTCTCCTTTTTCCCTCTATTTTCCCATATTTTTCCCTTAACTTGTTGTTGTTGGCAAATGTTTCTTTGATTTTAACAGTCAAATTTACTGGGTTTCTTGAGTGTATGATAGTATCTTGTTCCCAATTTAGGCTGTTGCTCTCATTTGAGCATGCTTCAGAAAATTTCTTCCTCCTGGTAAGTTGGTCATCAAAGACATATCTTGTCATAAAAAGTGTTAACATCACTAAGTGGTTTGTGGACTGTTGCCTCTCACAGGGGAGGGGGTTGGGGTGGTTTAGTTGTCAATGGGTTAATAACTTCTTTTCTTGTTTTGGACAAAGAAGGATTTTTTCTCACAGACCACTTGTTTGTTTGCAGACTCATTTTGATAATGTGCATGGTGTTGACTGCTGGTGGCATGAAGTAATGGCTTCTGCAAGTGACAAGTGTGAGCCATGCTGGACAGATGCCCAAGATCCTTTGTTCATGCTTTATACAAGGTAAATAAAATTAATAGTTTATTTCCTTCTCATCCATCTTGTAAGAAGAGGCTAATTGGGACAATGCTTCACTGAAAGGCTTGGTCATTTTAGCAGCTTATAGTCTGTGGCTGAACATCTCAAAGGTTCAAAAAATGCTATCTTAATTTGTTCACACAGACTTGCTTTTGATAACTTTGAAGTACATGTAGACTGGGGCAGGGCGCCTGTGTTTGTCGGTTTGTTTTTGTGGCTTTTCCACTCATGCGAAGATGCCAAACATGAGCTACTTTCAACCTAATATGCTTTTAACTTTCCTAAACTAATACCCTGTATCACTTACTACATGTAGTTGAACTTGACAATGACTGTGTGTTTGATGAAAGCACGAAAAATGTAAATAGATGTTTCAGGATTAACTCCTTCATCAGTGTTTCTAGCAGAGAACACAACCTCTGATGAAGATGTTACCCCCGAAACATCTGATTGTTTTTTTTTAAGAGTTTTCAGTGCTTGTGGCATACAAATTAATGTGTTTTTCTTTGATTTGTTTTTCACTAGTGGATCAACTGGAAAACCCAAAGGTGTTCTTCATACAGTAGGAGGTTACATGCTTTACACAGCTGTTACCTTCAAGTAAGTGGCCAGGGATGAAAACTAGAGTTTTATTGTTTTAATACTACACTATTTCATAAGTCAATATTAGGTAGAGCAGTTTTAGATTGAGTATTGAAAAGAAAACCAAGATAATTACTCTGACCAATTTCACAACAGAAAAAGATAATCTAATGATGAACCAATCAAAACTTAAAGTAAATACATGTACATGTAGCCAGCGCAAAGCAAAGGAAAATGCATACTAACAGGGCTCGAAATTAAAAAAAATTCTCAATCGCAATTTGTGAGTAATTCCTAAAATTTAGTCACAAGTTAAAAAATTTTAGTCGCAAAAAAAAACTAAATACTACTATCGGAACAGAAAATGAGAGACAAGAAATTTCTGAGAAAGTCTGAAAAAGTGCGCCCGTGATACACTTCTTGGAAACAGCATTAATGCAGCATAAAATCAACGATTAAGTCACGCAACATTCAACGCGAATTTCGCAGGATTTTTTGGATAAAAATACAACTACCAGTTACAAATATTAATCCTTTATTAACTAGGCCGTAAAACAATCGCAAAATCGCGACTAATAGACATATTTTAGTCGCAAAAGCAAAATCTTAGTCGCAAATGCGCCCGATATGGGCGCAATTTCGAGCCCTGACTAAGCAAGTCACAATAATATTTTGGTTTTGGTTCATTACTTCTGATTGGTTGAGAAAGTGGTTGCGACACGAAGGGCAGCAATGCAAAACCAAGAAAGCAATAAAGCATGAATTATAATTATTGAAAACCACTCTTAGACTGTAATATTATAAAATTATAATATTACAAGTCCACAGGCTGGGACTCTTCTTGATTAGTTCACTTGTGCCCATGTTTTATCTTGAGGTTTAAATTTTAATTTAAGGACCAGTGTCTTGACCACAACCTGTCCCCAGAGCCTTTCCAAGTTCAAAATGGCTGGGCGGGCGTAGAAACCCCTCGACACACAATGAAATGACGTTTACAGAAGTTATTTCCAGGGATTGGCAGTCTTGTTTGTTTTCTGGCAATCTGAATCTGTAACATTAAAAAAAAACAAGACGTCATAATTTTTTATTATTATTATTATTATTATTATTATTATTGAAAAAAAAAACATTTATATGACAGGAATAATAATTCACGACATATTACGTGTAGTACTAAGCTTAATTCAATCTATATATTTCACAGTATTTTTATATTCCTCTTACTGTAAATTTAATACCATAACTACTTATAAGAACATTTACTTTAAAACTAAATTTAGTCTGAAAAAAAAAAAGAAAGAATGGACATTTCATCACGTTTTACACAACACTTCCAGGGGTCAATTCAATAAAACTTTTACAAGTGTAGCCACTGTTTCAGAGGTTGAAAACAATAGCTACACTTATAAATTACTGTTTTATTGAATAGACAAATTCGGCTAACGCAGTTGTACCCAATTTAAACCTTTTGGGACATGGAAATTATATGGAAATATTGTGAACAAAGAATCTTATTCCCAGAAGGTTTGAATTGTGTACAACAATGCGTTAGCCAAATTTGTCTATTGCCCCAGGGTTTTGACATCCAGGGGTAGCAAAAGCCAAGTTTTTAGTAAGCAAACTCTTATGGCAGCAAACCAGCGTTAATAAACATAACTTTGCTTTGTGTGTTTCTGCAGGTACACATTTGATTATCACCCAGGAGAAGTTTACTGGTGCACTGCAGATATCGGATGGATCACTGGTCATAGTTACATCACTTATGGTCCAATGGCAAATGGTGCAACAAGTGTGCTGGTAAGTGATTAATATCAGTGCATGCAGTGTTTCCTTCATGGTGCTTTATAAAAATGTAAGTGCTCTTATGTGTATCCCTTTCCTCCTCCATCTGACACCTCAAACGCCCGAAACCGTCCATGACGGAAACATCATTGGAATGTCATTTTCTGTATTGAAAAGTCTGTTATGTCTTTGGAAAAACATTAAGTTAAAACATCAATAACACTGCCGTTTACATTTTTTGAAAGTCATTTCAGGCAAGTAATGAATAAATAAGTTAATTAAATAGCGAAGTTCAATTAAACCCTCTATGTTTTCGGGGAATCCTGCGTTCTTTTTGCAGCCTTATTTGGTAATTAAAAAGAATACGCAAATGATGTTCTGTAACTGGTCTAACTGGAGTGGTCTGTTGCTGAACTTCCTCTCTGCCATCAGTTGTGTCTTACGACATGTACTGAATATTCAAGGCGTGAAATGTCGGCTTTTCTGTACTTGACATGTTACTACCGCGTTGTCTTAACCGGGGACACATTGAAGGTCAAAAATGAACTTTGTTTATTATGGACGGTAATGTACTTGCCAGTAATGACTTTCAAAAAATGTAAACGACTGTATTATTGATGAAAATGTGTTGCCAAAGGCATAATAGACTTTACAATAAAAGAAAATGACATTCCAATGATGTCATTGAAGATGCATTAGCATGGTAATTGCGCAAATGAACCAACGGATGATTGAAATGAACATTTCTTCGTGAAAATGTTATTCCTAAGATGTTATTGATTTCATGTAAAATAAAATGAATTTCTATTTTCCGTTAATGAAGCGCAAAAGGTGTAATACATGTACATCAGAAACTTTAGGTCTCATTAATTGGTTTTAGTTTGAAGGCACTCCATTTTATCCTGATTCTGGCCGTTTCTGGGATGTAGTTGACAAGTACAATGTGTCCAAGTTCTATACCGCTCCAACAGCTATCAGGGCACTGATGAAGTTTGGCAAAGCTGTTGTCAAAAAGTGAGTAAAAGGACTTATATGTGCATTTTAATTATAAACCAGTGTGTCCAATAGATATAAATGCTGCGGCAAATAGGATGTAATCCCAGCCACTAAAGAGCTCTTGCTTTTCTTGCTGATCACTGAGAAGTGAAATTCATGTTGTAAACTTCACGGGAATATTTTCTGGGAATATTAACATGACATTGTGATGGCCGTGACCAAAGGTGCTTTGATCCAGGTACCAAATTAAAGTGTTTAACAAAACTAATATCCTTGATATTTCATGCCAACAGAGCTCATAGAGCCAGTTGATAATACAAGGAGAAACTAGTTAAGTACTGATCCCTACTCAGGCTCTCAAGGGTTAAGCATGCCAAGTAACAGCAGCTACAATGTAGATAAAGGAAAAAGATGATGCGAATGTAACACGATCGGTGTTGTGAATATGCTTATTGCTGTCCATTTTTTCTGGTATACAGTTAGCTCTGTCAATAAAGCCAGAAGGGAACAGCTCTAGCTGTCTGCCTTATAGTAAGTTTAGTTACAGATGAACAAATGAAATTTGGCCAGAACCAGGCAATAACAATTGGCATCCATCTTAGAGAGGTGTCCACCTTATAGAGGTGTACATCTTAGAAGAGTTTACTGTAAATCAACTTGCACTGTGATCATGCAAACAAACACTGAATCATCTCACCCTAACTAAATAATAACAGGGCTGTCATTAAGGGCCATCACCCATAGCATCTGTTACAGGTGAGTGCACTTGATGAGACCTTGATGTTACGGGTGATCTTGCCTGTCATAGGTTAAATTGAACAACAAAGCAACAAGATTGTTACGGGTGTTAAGATCAGAGCAACGCCTGTCTCAAATCTTAATGACAGCCCTGAATAATTATAATAATAACAAGAGGCTACACTTAGCCTATACTCATGCGCGCGAGACTCTAAGACGCGTTGATTGAAGTTACCAATAGTTTTTCTGTGTTACTAAATCGCATGCAACCGGTGTAAAATGGTTTATTCCAGAAAAAATCCCCCCACCCCGACGGATGCAATGTTTTTTTACCCCTCCCCCGCCCGGATTTCCCGGCCAGGCCGACCAACCCTCGCACCTTGATTTTTAACCCAGATACCCCCTCCTGCCCGGATTGCCATAAACTTTTTGTTGGCTCTAAATAAACAGGAAATCGCATTCAGGAGATCCGGGATTTTTTTAAAGTTTTCAAATCTTTGGTGAGAATTGCTATGAATTGGTCAAACATTTTGTAAATAAACGTTGCGTGACGCATTCACTAAAATCTTTCCGTGATTTTAAGACCAAATCGAAATGAAATGTTTCCATAACTTAAGGCTGGTTCTTTAAAAAAATGCTTTGATTTTGTCATCTATAATAAGTTTTTTCCAGGCTTCACAGTTTCTTCAAAGTGTTGTCGCAAATACACAATTTTGCTTTATGCAAATTTTATGTCAAATGTAATTTGATAGCAAGCTGTTTTTAAATTTTTTATATGGCCACTGAATCCAAAATATATTTTCTATAAAAGGTCGAAACTTTTGAATGAAACTCATATTTCCTTGAATGAAAATGTCTTTCCTTTGATTAAAAGAGTCAAACACCTTTCAGAATTCAGTAATTTTCTGCTTCTAGAAGTCTTGGCAATTTGTTGTATCCTAATTACTGCGAGGAACCGGCTAGCGTCTGCGAAAATATAATAAACATCACAAAATAATTCAATTCAGCAACCTATTTTTATTATGCTTTCTAAAATCGCCGACTTTTCCTGTGTAATAGAATGCCAATCTTATCCGGAAAAATGATTCGCATAATGCTTTCGCTAATAAAAAAAAACAGTTCTGAATGGTCAAAGGTACAGAAATGAAATGCTGGCGGCGTTTGAATCATGAGTTCGGATAGCTCATGGTCTGCAAACAAACACTTCGATTCAGAGCTCGATTTTTCACTAAAACCTTTTTCCAAACCACGAAAGCACCTAAAATAATCTTTGAAAACAATACTTGGCCACATTTGGTGAAAGCTGTGCTTGGTAAAGTAGTAAAAAGAACGAGAAAGCTCCGTTTACCTTTCCCACGGATCCAAATTAAGCGCGCACGTACAAACAGAACTTCCTTGACAATCGAGTCGTCTAATCCGAAGCTATCAAATGTCTCATCGTACAGCAATCGGGTGAACTTGGCACAACTTCGCGCTTCGGAAAGTCGTACTTACTTACACAGGTGACAACATAGTGGTTACTAGTAACCTAGTGACCACAAAAAGTAATAAAGTCAGTAAAAATCGACATTAATATGACACGCATTCCCCAGTCCATAATCCACAGAAGTCCAGTCCCAAAGTCCAAATTTTTTATTAAATCTGATGGACTGAGGTAACGACGCTGTTTTGCCGTGTGTTTCTATTGTTCTTTCTTGAAAAAAGTCTTGAAATTACTCACCACAGGCAGCGAGGACTGCTCCGATACAGACATTGCAAAGAATCGGCAGTAAAACGGGAAATAAATTGACAATATGCTTATCAGTGCGAGAGATCGATGTTTGGCATTTTTGCCTCGGAAGAACTCTGATTAAAAATAGCTCTTAGTTTTTTCAGAAGCGCAACAAATTCGGCCTCAAGTTGTATGCTGTGTATAAAAGCAACGTTCACCTCTATGGGAGAAATACAGGACTGACTTATACACCAATAAGACCAAATGACAGAAAATGTTTGTCATGCGCATGCGTATCAAACATTATTTGTCTTATACTTCAATGTACCATAAGAAAAGAAGCAATTTATATTTTAATAATTTAAACAAGATATGGAGAAGAGTTACAAAGAGTTACTTCTTTCATTCACTCATCGTACCTGCAAACCACGTTACCTTTGAATGTTTTATAAATGAAGGCTGTACCACAATGAAGCCAGTCATTCTTGTGAAAATAATATATACCTGACGTGAACATTACTAATGTGAGTAGGGTTGTAGGAGACGCTGTCGTGACACTTCAGTAACGATGTTTTGCCGGAAGTGAGAGTAGCCGGAAGTCACTAAACCGGAAGTGTAAAAAGCAAAGCTGTGAACCGGAAATGCACAATTTAAAATATGCGTGAATAAATTTGCATGCAAAATCGTGACACAAAAAAAAAAAAGAAACACGAAGCCCATTTTATAACTCATGCCCCTACGCGCATGAGTAATAATGTTTATTCACCACATTTTCGCATTAAAAATGAATTACAATGTGTTTACAGTATTGCAAAAATAACAAAAATCATCTTATTGGGACTGGGATTTACAAAATCTTAATTAAGGTTAACAAAATTTACAATATATACTGAAGCAGTTGTTTCACATAGACTGCTTTGGACCAAACTTAAACTGGTGACACAACAGATCCATTTGGGGAGGGGGATTTTTAGTTAGACAAGTTACTGTCACTTTTAATTCTGTCAGTAATAGATTATCACATTGTTAACTAACAGGCACAGTCGTAAGTCGCTAAAAGTACTTGGAACTGTAGGAGAACCAATTAATCCCGAGGCGTGGCTTTGGTATTACCATACTGTTGGGGATGAGAAATGTGCCATTGTGGATACTTACTGGCAGACTGAAACAGTAAGTAACCAACAGTTCAAAATTAATTCATATTACATACATGTATTAACTGTTTACAACTCACTTGATTTTCTCTCAAAATGGCAAGAGAGCTGAGTCAAGAATAGAAATAACAAAAAGTAGATCAGTCTCTGGAAAAGGTGTTTGTAAATAAAATTCTGTGAAATGTATGAAGAAATGTTTACTGTACAGTTGTATGTATGTGCATGTAATAAATTGTATAGGGTATTATTGACGTTATGCTGTCTTGCAGGGTGGACATGTTATCACGTCGCTTCCAGGAGCCACACCTATGAGACCAGGAGCAGCAGTAAGACTCGGCTTCTTTATTCCTTTTTTTCTTGCAACCTTCCTTGCAATATTGCAATCATGACTTAAGTACTTAAGTACTTAATCTATTGTTGTTAAAAAAACACGGCTCGATGGAAGAACATGTTTTATGAATTGACACCGTGTATAAATAAAGTTTACCTACCTACCCTACCCCCGGGACTAAGGTAATAGTTACACTCCCTAGCTGCTTCAAGCTTAAAAAGAAGACACATAAGAGACCTCTGCAGCTACTTGATGTCAGCTGCTATGCTAGTGACAAACTTCATTCACTGTTTTTACTGCTATGCTAGTGACAAACTACACTCACTGTATATACTGCTATGCTAGTGACAAACTCCACTCACTCAGTTAATAATTATTATTAACCCCCCCCCCACCTCTATTATACTTACCATACCAATCCAGATGCAAATTCACATACAATACTCATGAGCTTTGGGGAAATTATTACTGTTACTTGTACGGTAATCATGAATTCATGAATGTAAAACATTTCATTATTTCACATGTGGGAAGCTATAAAAACGCTTGTTGTTTCTCTTACTAGTCTTTTCCGTTCTTTGGTGTTGTGCCAGCCATTGTTGATGAACATGGAAATGAGCTTGAAGGAGCCTGTGAGGGATTTCTGGTTAGTGACAAGTAAAATACAGTGAAAATTACAAGTACTGCTCAATCAAGTGCTGTTAAACCAAAACCAAAGAGTAATACATTTATTTATTATTCTGGCCCATCATAACAGACGCAGACAGTCCAATGGACCAATTGATCAGAACTTGAAACAAATACATTTAGTAAATGTCAAGCGCAGGAAAACACATGTGAACAAGTCATGATTGGTTTTGGTTTTACTTCTGATTGGTTCAGAAAGTGGCGCGATATATTTCTAGCCAATCACAAAGCGTATAATTATAGCAATGCAAAACCAAAGCAATGAATGCTAAACAGTCAAAGCCGTATATTTTAATGTGAATCTTGTGCTTATAAATGTTTGCATTACCACCCAGTTAATGTTGACCTTTTTTGATATTGAAGGTGATGAAGCAGCCCTGGCCAGGCATGGCAAGAACAATCTATGGCAACCACGAGAGATTTGAACGTGTGTACTTCTCAAAGTTCCCTGGATATTACACGACTGGAGATGGTGAGCATTACAGTTGTAGATCTATCATTCACTTTCTCACAAATTGTTACAATGATTTGTAATATATTTTTTATCACATACAATCCATTGTACATCAGTATGGTCAGGACAGCAGGAAACAAGTTCCGATAGCGCTCAATTTTTGAAAAGGGAGCGACATTTTTTATTTGTGCTGTTTCAGCAAATATCCATACCCCCAACATTTTGCAAAACATGTTTGAACAGACAACTGTAATTGTCAGGATATACTTAAAAATGTGTTCCATGTAACTGAATGTTGTACCTTTTGTTGTAGGTTGTAAGCGTGACAGTAATGGTTATTATTGGGTCACTGGTAGAACGGACGACTGCATGAATGTGGCAGGCCACTTGCTCAGCACAGCGCAAATTGAGAGTGCACTAGTGGAGCATGATGCAGTCACAGAGGCTGCTGTTGTAAGTTTGAAACCTATCTTGGCTTGGCTGGGTTTTTTTTTTTACATCTAAATACAGTGTATGAATCTTTTTCAAATAATTCACCTCTCAGGTTCAGGAAATTGAAGGTGGCTGCCCTCAGGGGATGGCAGCTTATGTGAGAAATTGAGGGTGGGCAGATTCAACCATGAAGGTTTTATAATAAAAGTCACTTAACCTTTCACTCCCAGAATAAAAGTCTGTCATTAAACTCCAAAGTATGACATTTAAACAGAAGTTACTGAGTAGTATGTACTTTTATTTTTTTAAATTAAAGTTGGTGTTTTTTGCTTATACATGTATTTCTATCAAAAGTTGCTTTTGGAAGTACAATTTTATTGAAGGGCTTTGGGCAAGAAAGTGACTTTTTTGACAAGATGTGGATTTTTTTTTCACCTTACTGCATCTGTATGTCATTATTTTGATTTAAACTGTGATTTTAATAAGGCTTAAAACAGGATTTTAGTAAAAATTGCAAAACGTCACTTAGAACGGTCTTATTTGGAACCCTTTAGTATAATAAATTTATTATTGTCAAGGAAGATAGCCCATGACAATAGTATCCACTCTCAGAGCATATTTCAGTTAACAGTCAAGTTTGGGCTTAATATGTCTTTGATTTATTGCACACAGGTGTCTTGTCCTCACAAAGAAAAAGGAGAAGGAATATACTGCTTTACCACGCTGATGGAGGTACATGTACTGTACAAGGTGTTGTTTCAGAAAAAATCCATACCTCTCCCATGGAAGGTTATTGGAAATTCCTGACGGGGGCGGGGGGGGGGGGGCTGGGGGAGCCTCAAAAGTCAGTTTTTAAAGGTAAGTATTAAGCTAAATTGAAATTTCTAGAGGGGTGATCAAGGGCGCAAACCAAACGACCTTCTGTGGGGGGGGGGGGGGGAGAGTATGGATATTTTCCTGAAACAGCACAATGTAAAACCAATGTCACCTATTTTTAGTATCACGTTGGGAAAACCAAAAACATTCATTGTATTTGCATCATTGTGAACCTACAAGTAATGGTCCCCTTTAGTTAATAATTAATACTTGTTATTTTTATTTTACTTTAATATTTATTTAAGTTAATACTATAATTTTATATATTTTATTTTATAATTTTAATTTGTTATTTTATTGACCACTAATGTACAGGAACTATTTTTTTTTGTCTTTAGCTGTGGTTGTCCAGGATGGAAACATGTTGCACCTCCAAACGTTTTTTTTTTATCTCTTCTTTCATAATTAAAAAAATTACTAAAAAGTGATTGTTTTATTCTCCCTTTGAACCTTTGAAGAATAACTTGATATATTTTTTCTCTTGATGTTTTAAGAGAAATTTTGTGTATGAGTAAATGTACTTACTGTAGTCAAATGTTAAGTACAGTTTTAACCAAAAGGAGCATAATCCTGTGACTGTTTGATTGTTTACTATAAACATGCTACAAATTTATTTATTTTTTTTTGTAGGGAGTGGATTTTAATGAAGAGCTGAGAAATGAACTCAAGCAAAAAGGTAAAAGACACAAAATAAATGAATGCTTTCAACTAGAGGATGTATTATTTTGATCACAAAATAAATGAATGCTTTCAACTAGAGGATGTATTATTTTGATACATCACCAAAATAATAATTATTCTCAACACTGAATATATGCAGTAAGAATTAATATAGGTCAGTAAAAATAATTGTACGTCAGTAAGAATGAATATATGTCAGTAAAAATACACATCAGTAAAAATCAATACACTTCGTCAGAAAAACTCTATGTCTGTAAGAATGAATACACCTGTATACATGTACATCAGTAAGAATGCATAATATACATCAGGAAGAATGAATATTATATACATGTCTTGGCTGTCATGTTATGGTTGAGTACACTTGATGGCACCATGTTGTTACAAGAGATTTGCCAGTTATATGTTCAATTTACTAACAAAGCAATAAGCTTGTTATGGGTGTTAAGATCAGAGCAATGCATGTCTCAAATCTTAATGAAAACCCTGCATGTACAACTGTATGTCAGTAGGAATGATGATACATCAGTATAAGGAGAACTTGTATCTTGAGCTGGAATTAGGGAGTCGCTTAGACTTGCCCACAAGTTGAGCTCAGTAATATTTTTCTCAGGAGTGAAAAGAAATGAGATAAATGCAGTTGGGAGTTTTCTTGAAAAATATTATTAAATATTTTGATTTTTGTCACTCTTGGGTGTTAAAGGATTAAAAGTTGTTCTGCAAATCATTAATTTCAGTTCGCACCAAAATTGGACCTTTTGCAACACCTGACATCATTCAAAATGCCCCTGGGCTTCCAAAGACACGCTCTGGGAAGATCATGAGAAGAGTGCTGAGGCATGTGGCAAAGAATGACAAGAATATTGGGGATACTACAACAATGGCTGATTCCACTGTTGTGGACACCTTGTTTGAAAAAAGGCCGCACGTGAACTTCCTGCCGGACTAATATAATGTCTATATAATAATATAACTATGCTTGGCACTTTCCTTTATAGCATTATATATGGTCAAGGAACTTACACTGTTTGCAAACATTTAGTTGACTTTTTGTTGATTTCTGTTAAGCTTAGAACCATCTCAAATCTCTATAATCAGCTGCATGTATTAATATACGTGGATTAGATTGGTTCAGGCTTGGTACTCACTTGCAACCTAACGATCATCAGCGCCATTATGTCACTCACATTTGAGCAGGAATGCCTATAAACATATTTGTTTTAAAATTGATTATTACTATGTCTGTGATTAAAATCTTTAACTACATTAATCGCGATCGAAGAACGCAATCCTAATTTCATGTTGGTTGTCCTGTGGTTTATGTGCAGTAAAATTTGAGATTTTTTGGTAGACGGTCTTCCAAATGGCCGCCCCTGTTTTTTTTTTCAGGGGCTCATTTCCGCCGGAAATTCCTTCAAACGCGTCTCCATAATCTGTGATTACTGCTAGTTTGTAAGTGGGGACGTGAAACCCTAACGTCGTACATAATCATAACAATGCAAATGAGCTATGGTGTTCAAGTTCTTTCCAGTCAGACTCTTTCAAGATGGCAGCCTTTGAGGTTTTAGAAATCTGCCCCCAATTATGATTTTTCGTTATGATCATTGTGTCACTTAAGTGTGTACCAAGCCTTTAGTTAGTAGATAGAGGGGTAAATAAAGTGGTTAGTTTTTAAACAGGATTAAATTGTTTCAAAAGTATCTGTTGCATGGCAGGGTTGGGGGGGGGGGGGGGGGGGGGGAAGGGGGGGGAACGGGGGTGTATAACTTCATATCACCAAATACACCATAAAATGATTTTGAACTCATTTAGTCTTAGGGCGCTTACCATTTGTCAGAACTGGCCGGCCAGACCGGTCCATTTGTAACTAGAATGCATCTTTTTGAAGACTTGTTCCTACAAGTCCATCAAAAGGGTGCATACTATTTCCAAATTTACCAGTCTGGCCGACCAGTTCTGGCAAATAATGGAATAATATTAACGAATTGAGCGGTCCAGCCGGCCAGTTCTGACAAATGGTAAGCGCCCTTAGTTTCAAAGAGATCCAAAGGCAAACTGACATTTTTTCTGGGATATTAATATTATTTTGTTCTACAGCTACTGAACAATGCCTGTACATTAGACCTCATTTATTTACAGTAGGGTATCCAATTAAGTATCATGGAAATTTCTTTCTTTCTCTTATTTCATGTAAGGGCAAGCGTTTGTAATGTATTCT
Organism: Dendrophyllia cribrosa; assembly: GCA_024195265.1. Classification (NCBI taxonomy): domain Eukaryota; kingdom Metazoa; phylum Cnidaria; class Anthozoa; order Scleractinia; family Dendrophylliidae; genus Dendrophyllia; species Dendrophyllia cribrosa. Next base: position 8,313,890 of record JAJLRJ010000008.1, on the reverse strand, counting down.
GGTGGTATAGTAACAAAACTGTAGGTGATTAAAATCATTCTCAGAAAAGAAACATTTTATAAAGGCTGTAAACTTATTCAATAAAGGTTTTAGGAAAAAACTGCTCACTGAATTGTTCAGTTTAATACTTTATATTAACCAGTGTATTTCTACAATGCATGCAGCACTATTATCCTTGATAAAGTTACAATTGACTTTGCTTAGACGGCTGGTCTGCTGAGCGGGAAGTCATGGGTTTGCTCCCCAGTCGGACCGACACTTAGGTTCTAAGTTAACTGAGGACTAAGGTGCTATCTTTGCCATGATATCTGCAAATGATAAGACCTTCATATGGCTTGGATGACCACATAGAAATAGCAGTCCTGTCTCCAGTAGGTGGATGTAAAAACAGTGTTCTCAATTAGTTCATTTGTGTTTCAAAAATACATCAAGAGACTTCGTCTTCCTTTACAAAATAATCAGCTATATATATATATATATATCAAAAGCTATAGGAGGATCTCTTGACCCGCTCTAGCTTATCCCTGTGATGTAACATAAGGGAACACCTTCACTTTCCCGATCTTGTATAGAATGATGTGTCAGGCCCCAACAATGTTGCCTTTTGCCTGTGACATATTTGGGCATGACTTTCAAGGGGAACTACAACATTCAACAAAATTGTTTGAAAACATGTTGTGATTTTTGTCTGAATATTAAAAAGATGCACAGTTTCAGTCATACCACAAACAGAATTGGTACAGGAGAATTAAGTTTTATCGACTGAGTCGATAAGGTAAATTGACCACTAATCTTTTTACGGTGGTCAATTTACCTTATCGACTCAGTCGATAAAACTAAATTCTCGTGTTTCATCCCCCCACCGACGCAGCACCACAGTTTCTCTAGAAACTAACCCCATTTATAGAATTGGTACAGCTTCATCTGAAGTTGAATCAATGAGAAAACGTTTGATTCTGTGGATAAAGTCTTACTTTAAAGGGACAGTGTCAGAGGAATTTTGACCTTACTTAGTTCAAGTATGAAAGCCGATAGTAAAAACGTCAACAACTAAAAATAGGGACTAAGAGTCATTAATCCACAGATTGGATTTTACTCAAGATAGCAGGGTTCTACTGTATTTATTACTCATGCGCAAAGCGCAATGAGTTAAAAAATGCCCTTAGTTTTTTTTTTATTTTTTGTCACGATTTTGCATGCAAATTTATGCACATATATTTTAAATTGTGCACTTCCGGTTCATAGTTTTTCAATTAACACCTCCAGTTTAGTGACTTCCGGCTACTCTCACTTCCAGTAAAACAGCGTAACTGAAGTGTCACAACAGTGTCTCCTACAACCCTACTTCCATTACTAATGTTCATGTCAGGTATATATAACACTTGGAAGAATCACTGGCTTCATTGTGGTACAGCCTTCATTTACAAAACATTCAATAGTATAAACAACGTGGTTTTCAGGAACAATGACTGAATGAAAGGAGTAACTCTTCTCCATGTCGGACTTCTTCTTATCATGTTTAAAAAATATCAAAAGTTTCTTATGCATGTGCATGAGTATAGACTGCTTGGAGCCTATTGTTATCAATGTAATGGTTGTTAAACCTTGCAAACTTCAAAGGATCTGCAATTTTTGTTTGCATACTGCTAGAATAACAGAATTCAAAGGTTTCTCTCAGTTGCTTACAATAGATGATTACTTGTGCAAAAATTATAAGGCCAAAAATACAAATTTGGTGCTGTTATGAATTACTGAAATCAAGCTCTTCCAGCATAGCCATTCACTCTTCGCTCGATTCTGGCCTCACCATGCGGCCCATGAACAAAATGCCACCTGACTTCTTATGACAAATCATGAACAGGAATGGGTGATCGGCACGGAAGACAGGAATCTTTGCAGGGATCCTAACTGCTGCAGATCGAGCCTTTATTACCACTGCTGTAGCTGCCGCTGCCTCTGTTCCCTTCTCATTGACTTCTACAAATGCTTTGTGAATCACATGGGATACATACAGCCTCTCGGGGTCAGGTGATATACCTGAAAAATCAGCTTTGAACTGATTAAACATATCTGTTGCTCCCATTTTTGCCAGGATTTCGTTAAGTTGAAATTGCTGTGTCATCTTAAATCTTGGCAGGTACACCTCGACCTTGTGAGGGTGGCGTGACTGTGTCAATGCAAGAGCCTTTTGTAACTTGTCATGCGTCACGTTTTCCTCTACCTTGGTCAGCCCATAGGTGTCACGGGGGAGGAGAATCACCATGGAAAGTTCCTCCCCTTGGTAGGGCAACTCGAGCACTTGACAATCTAGCTCTCCGTCATCTTCAACGTGCTTATAGTTCGTCGTCAACCGCATCATCTTTACCTTTATCTTTTCGCTTTCAGAAACAAAGAAATCCTGTGAATGAGTGGCCTTTTTTGAAAACTGGTTTTGCCAAAATCCCTTGAAATAGATTGCATTCACAAGGGTCAGTCGAGTGCGTGAGTCAAACACTCTCTCAGGAATCAAATTTTTAATTTTCTGTTTCGTTTTCTCTTCCACCCACCCATTCACTTCTTTCCTTGCACCCTCTGGGTCGTTCTGGTAATCAACCAAAGCCGTTTCTGCATTGTAAAACTTTTTTGTTCCATCGAGGAACTCTTGCACGATGGTAAAACTTTTTTGCACAAAAAGTCGGTTCGCAGCCAGCAACTCGTTGCCTGCGGCATTTGATTCTTGCAGAGCAGTGAGAAAGTGTTGTTCTTCAGTGTGGAGTTGGTCATTTGACAATGCTTCCCAGTGGAGTGTTTTTGACATTTGCTCGGCTGTGTTGCCTTTTGCTCCCATAGAAGTCATGGCCAGTGCAATACTCAAACTGCTCGGTGAATAAAACAGGTTTTTGCCCGAGAATTGGCCGCCATTTCGAAGAGCTTGGTGGAGATCTACGGTGAATCTGTTGTTGCTTTCGATTACAGATTGCATTTTGGAGACTTTTTCGCCCATAGAGTGACCCGAAGTCTGCAGTTTATGTCTGTTGATTTTTTAAACCTTCTACGTGTTCGATCGCACGTCCAATCGTCTAATGAAGGAAGATTGCGTGACAAGCCGCACCTGTAAATTCCTCGTGCTTAGGCCCTGCGGGTCGCCTGCAGCATTGCCTGCAGGTAAACTCGAAACGATGTGAAATAAATACCCTCTTATTAGCCGAGTTCGAGTTTTTTTTCCTCGATTTCGCGCTTGGGCCATAAATCGAGGAAAAAAAACGAGGATCCGTAACTTACGGTACGGACCGAGAAAAACGAGGCTAATAAGATATTTATTATATCTCTAAATCGGAGATAAAGGAAAACCTTTCAAGTCAAAAGATGGACAGCTTCATTTGACTGACGCACGTCACAAGATTTTATTGGCTTTCAAAAATAGTGTGATCGGTCCTCGATTCGGCCGTGAACTTGCGTAGCTCTTGAATGAAAACTATGTAAAGGTCTGTAAACGAATTAATTTTTTCTTCCATGTGTTCGCGGATAGGACGACGGGAACCTGATACAAGGTAGTTTTCTTTGAAAAAATTCTTAGTTACTGGCGAAGACAACTGAGGAAAAGAAGAATGAAAACGCCGTGATAAAATCGCCAAAACAAACGTGTTTGTCAAACTGGAAAATGTGGCTGTGGCAGCATTTCGGTCTGCAGCGGTGAACGAAGAAACTCTCAAACTTCAAAATACTCAAAATATCTCCTCATCAAATACTGCAAGCTGTTTTTGGCTTTTCGATGTGCATTAGTGGCTTCATGCCACAACGTGAGCTGCAGCAAGAGCTTCATTTCTTTTTAAGCCAGTCGAACCTGTTTTAAGTTTAACCGGTATATGTTTTAATACATGTTAATAATACCACTTAAAAGCGGTCAGTTAGTTATTCCGCAAGCAAAAAAAGTGACCTGATGTCTGCTGTTTTTCCAGTTGATCAAGAGATTCGTCCCTGTATAGGCGAGTAGTCGAGTAACAGGTGAAAAAACAGTAGAAAAATTAAAATCACCAGCATTAAAAGTGGTCGCGCGGTCGCTTACGAGAGGTGGTCGCTTATGGGAGGTTTAGACTTTAGTGATTTGACTGGAAGACATTTGATATTGTGCAGTGTGGAAAAGTGGGCGCCTTCTGGATCTGACACATGGAGGTTCGACTTTATTTTAATTAAGGCGGCCCAACGCAAGCACAAGTTGTAAGAGTGATCATGGCAAAAAATAACGCTTTGTATGGGAATAAAATAGCTTCTAAGAAATAGGATAACGAAGAAAATCCTATTTCTTTAACCATACATTTACTTCCACAGAGTATTTGTCGTTGTCTTTTGCTGATTTGAGTCGATTTTAGCGAGCTCTCGTCACTTTTGACCCTCTCGTTTGCGCGGTAATTCGAATAGCTGTGTATAATTTTCCTTTCCATTGACTGGACGTACCGTATTTTCACAATTAAACGCCCTCGGCGTTTATTTCAAACTTGGCCTAGTGGACCCGGCGTTTCTTTGAATCAGCAGTTTTTTCTCGCCCGCCATTTTAAAGAAAGGGTTATTATTCGTTTTTCTTGTCAGCCGTGTACCTTGCCCTAAAATCTTAAGTTTATTATACCACAAATAAACGTTTGAGGGGCTTACTTACAACTTCCTCTATTATACCCGGCGTTTAATCGAGAAAATACGGTATATTATATATCATGTCTGGACGGTATAATGACTCGTATCGGATATGTCTGTTCCATCAAGTGCTCGGGTGGATTCCATTGTTGGGTGATTATAATGAACATAAATTTATCTATTCTTGCTCCAAGGAAACTTGTTTTACTGTATTCTTCCCCATCGTCCGGTCGGACAAGCTCCAAAAACCTACAAAACAAATCAGATTACTTTGGCAAGAGACATTCACAAGTGAGCTTCTGTCAGCTCCGCTACTTGTATCATATTTGTTGGGGTGGGAGGCGGGGAGACAGGGGGACATGAACATGGCACGTAGCCTACTTTCCCACCCGTTTGTTGGTGCTGCCTCTTTGCGCTTTTTCTTTTACAAAAATATTATGCAATTGCGATTTTTCTCCAATTGCTCTTACTTCCCATCACTTTGGGACTATCCTAAAATATTATGAAAAAATAATATCCAAAAATATTATGCAATTGCAATTTTTCTCCAATTGCTCTCACTTCCCATCACTTTGGGACTATCCCTCTTCCTATACACTCCCCCACCCGCTCACCACCTTCTATCCATCCCCCCTTCCCCCCCCCCCCCCCCCCCCCCCCCCCAACAAAATTACCCTGGCACAGCTAATAAACTGGACACGCAGGCTGAGGGGATCAATGTCCTGAGGCTGGATATATCGATATTTGGTTGTTTTAAAGCAGTTTTAATTGAGTGTCGTAAAACCAAAGTAATTGCTCTAGCCAATCACAACAGACGTGGACAATCCAACGAACGAATCAGAACGCGAAGCAACTACATGTCGCTGGCTCCAAGCGCGGGAAAACGCGTGCGAGCAAGTCACGATTGGTTTTGCTTTTACTTCTGATTGGTTCATAAAGTGACGCGAGATTTTTTTAGCCAATCACAAAGCGTAGCAGTGCAAAACCAAACTGCAATCGCGAAATTCCTTTCGATACTCAATTAAAAAACTGCTCTATTGTTTTGTTCAACTTACTTATTGTCTTTCAGAAGCTCTTTGGACATCAGTGAAGCCATTAGTCCCTTTTGGACTTCATCAAACCTCATGGCAGCAGTGTCAAACATGTCAACATCCATCATATCCAGAACAGCCGGCTTTCCATACCTATGACACGGTACAGGGCTGTCATTAAGATTTGAGACAGGCATTGCTCTGATCTTAACACCCGTAACAAGCTTGTTGCTTTGTCAGTAAATTTAATCTATAACAGGCAAGAGCACCCGTAACATCAAGGTCCCATCAGGTGCACTCACCCGTAACAGATGCTACGGGTGATGGCCATTAATGACAGCCCTGCGGTAAAATAAATTACAATTCGCAAAGTATTGAGAACAAATTACACCACATGAAAATACTATTTAGGAGCTTTCAGTTAAATTGTCACACTTTGAAGATTGTTCGTCAGACTGAAAAGTTAGAATCAAACTATTCCTGGAGTAAAAGCGTATAAAATAACCCTTGGTGATCATTGTAAAACTTCATTCAAGCCCAGAATAATATAAAGGAGGGTTGACTTGCGCGCTGGGATAACAACCTGTCACATAAAAATAGCTGCTACATAAACATCAATAGAACTGGCCGCGGACGAGTTCCTTTGGAATCATGCTCGTGGGCTACACGCAAGTCTTGGAGGATCAGCCAGGGAGTGTGGCTACAACGCCGCGTGCGACAAACAGTGGCCAAATCCAATGCAGGATTTCTATTGTTTTGAGTCAGTTACTGGCAACATCCAAGCAACTAATAAGAATGGTGGAATGGAATGTTCGGAGAATGTATCAATTGGGTCGTTGCCTTGGAGTACTCAATGCAACGAGACAGAAACTGGAGAGAGATCAGCTGCTTGGCTCAAGACCATGTTGGGCGGAGGAAGTTCATCGATGCCTTATGCTCCAGTGGGAGCGATACGCCATGATGATGATGAAGCTGATGATGATGATAATGATAATGATGATAATGATCACGATAATAATGATGATGATGATGATGATGATGATGAAGCTGATGACGATGACGATGATGACGACAAAGGCGATGATGATGATCATATGATGATAGTCTATTTTGTTTTGCTTTGATCAATTTGTTTTATTTCATTTCGTAACTTATATAAGGTTAATTATGTCCAGTAGTGATTGTGTTACAGACCTCAAAGCACCTAACAACCCCAAACGAATAACCTCAGGCTCCATGTGTTTAGGATTGAGTGCATTCATGAAGTTTGTGTCGCGGTATCGCAAGAAAGTAGAAGTCTGCGGAGATGTATCAATCAGGAGGGGCCATCTGCAAATAAACGTTAGAAATACACAAAGTTTGTGAGCAGCTGAGACGTGTTTTAATTGAATTTTTCAAACAAAATGTTTTTTTGCCAAGTAACAAAAGGTTCCCAGTTAATTATGCTATTAAAGGGGCAGTATCACGAGATCGAAACTTGAAAACGTCGGCCCAGTTTTCAAGTTTGATTCCGCAAATTCAAAAAGGCCGTCGAGAAGTGGAGGTATTTGTTGAATCAAAAAATCCGTTTTGATAGCCGGAAGAAAGAAAAAATCACTGTTAACAGTGATATGTCCAAAATTCCGGTGCAAGAATAGTGAACAGTGCCGCGCGTGGAACCTCGTGATACTGCCCCTTTAAATAATTCAGTTAGACTTGGCCGTATGGTGTAGTGGCGAGAGCACTCGCGTCCCACCAATGTGGCCCGGGTTCGATTCCCGGACTTGGCGACATATGTGGGTTGAGTTTGTTGTTAGTTCTCACCCTTGCTCCGATGGTTTTTTCTCCAAGTCTTCCGGTTTTTCCCTCTATTTTAACAAATTAACATTTCTAAATTCCAATTCGACCTGGAATTCGAAGGCTACAGGACATAAGACTGTTACAGTGTTCAGTGTAACCCTCGCTAAACAAAGTTGATTTTATATTTATTTTTAAGCGACTTTTTCGATCTAGTAACAATCACTTGTTTTAAGGTGGTTGCTTATAAGAGCTTCATCTTTACATATTTCAAACCTGATATTACCGACCACCACGGTCAAGCCCAAATCATACCGTCCAGAAGGACGTCGGACACCTTATTGAGACTTATATAACGGAGTAACTGGTTAGCTTTCAGTTGAGGTTAGGGGAAGCAGTTTATATAGTTAAATTTAGGACTGAGCAACCCGAGAAGCTAGGTGGTACAGTGGTACGGTAGGCTATGTAAGCCTAAGCTTAGCTGAGGTCACAGGTTCAATCCTGAGCGGGCAGTCGCGTAGCCAGCCTTTAAGCCGTTAAGCCCGGGCTTAACAGGAATTTCTGTGATTTTTTTTTGTTCAGTAGCCGAAAGGCCGCAATTTCTGCTACTGTTTCTTTGAAAAATAAAATCATGACCTTCGAAACATGTATGAAAAATGTATGAAAAATGCCCGAATGTTGTGCTAAAGAAAGCAAAGACGGTGGTCTAAAACTTTGATTAAAATAGCCAAGGAGTCAAGGGTAGTGATTAGCATATTAAGGGATGAAAGAAACGACCAAATGGTTTGGAACGAACTGTTTGAGCGTGCAAAGGAGTTGGCAGCAGGTTGTGATATCGAGCCCAGCATGCCAAGAGTATCTGCAGTCCAGCGTAACCGACCCAATGTTCCCGCAGCCAGGCCACAGCAGTATTGGAACAGAGCCCTCTACTTGCCCCCTGTCGATCATCTCATCCAAGAACTCAATGACAGGCTGCTTGTGCACCACGACCGATTCCTGGGTCAAAACCTCATACCTACCCAGCTCGGAATACTGAATAGAGATACCAGAAACAAGATTTACAACGCCTACTCCAACGACTTAAGTGATAGAGAGGTCTTCGACAACGAGATCTTACGGTAGAAAAAGAGATGAACTCTTGCCGAAGGAGAGAAACCGAAGAGCCTAGTGGATACACTAAGCTGCACAAGTGAAGACCTTTACCCGAATGTCGCCACTGTGCTCACCATACATGCGATCTACTATGCTTACAGAGCGGCTATCGTCCCTTGCTCTTATGCACGCATACAGAGAGATGCCTATTGACCCGGAAAAAGTCATCAGAGATTTCTGTGCAAGCAAGCCAAGAAGGCTTGCATTTGAATTGAGTGACAGATAGTCAAAAACAGTCGCGGTCATGACTATGATCTGTTCATCGACGAAGCTCATTAATAACCGTTAATTATCTTTATAATTCATAAAGTCGGACAAGGAATCAGCTGTGCTTTTGTATAAAGCAAAGGATTAGGTTTTTGACTGTAAGCGGTAAAACTAGTATGACCACCCATAGTTCAAAAGTTTATATACTCAATTTTCGCTGTACATCATAATAAAAAATAATAAAACGTATAACATAAAAACTGAACATTGCGCGCACGATTTCTATGCTATTACAAGATGGCGCGCTGCCAGAGGATTTCCTCACATACTGCAATCGATGGTCAATTCTTTACCAGATTTCATCCTTGCGCCAATATTCCTCTCTGCACGCCTATAGCTTTTGTAAAACTAAGGCCACGATAGATATCAAGTTAACAAAACCTTGGACATATTGCATAAGCACTAAAAATACCTGTCATTTTTCACTGAATCAAGATCGATTTTTGGACGAAATATATCGTGGAGATATATTTCAAAATAGCATTTCCGAGCCTCTAGATTTCAAAATTTCATGGGGAGCATGCCCCCAGACACCTTCCCCCCCCCCCCCCCCCCCCCCCCCCCTCCCCCCCCGAGGCTCGCGCCTTCGGCGTTCCTATTTTATACCCCAAATAAAATATCTCGGGCTTAAACGGAAAAAAGGTCTAGCTACGCCCCTGGCGGGGATTTTAGATTTTCCTTTTTACACTTAAAAATTTATTGAAAATAAAATTCTAAGTGTCGACATTACGTTATATATGGTTTAGGCGGATGGGATCTAATGCTGACCGTGAGAGGCGGTAGAAAAGTAGAAATAAACTTCCGACTCTTCCCCAGCGCCCCCACGGCTCGCATTACTTTCGCTCTCCCGCTAGTAGTAGTAGATCCTTTATTTGAACACGATCAGTAATTAAAGTTAATTAAATTTGAGTTATAAAGTCCCAAGATCAAAAACGAACTTCCATCTCTACTCCTATTTCGGTAAATTCCCAAGAACGATCAGAGATTGGAACAGTCTTCCAGATGATGTAGTGCAAGCATCGACCTTGGCCTCCTTTAAACAGAGGCTTGTCAGTCTTGATTACTAGACATGACCATTCCTTTCTTTTATTTATTGATTTGTTATTAATTACGTTTTACTGTTATTGTTGTAAATGTATTTTTTTTAACGCTTGCAAAATCTTCAGAAGTGAAGGAGGCAAGTTTAATGGAAGAAGAAGAAGAAGAACATGCTTGAGGGGTCGTGTACTAGACTACAAAAAAAACAAGAAAAATATAATACCTTCTTAATTTTAACTAAGATTAAAAATATAAGATGATTTGAAGAGGTAATTAACACAAAAACGTACAAAAATTTCAAAAATTTAAATATAAAATGTAAAATCGGACATCTTCTTAGGCAACAACTGAACAGATAAACTGTTAAAATTAAGTTCCCTAACTGAGGGATCTAATTTCACTTTTCTGGAAAATTGTTTAAAATTACAAGTCTTAGAGTCATTGAAATAATCCGAATCCAAGTTCCACAGTACAGCGCCTCTATATCGTAGTGAGTTTTTCATATAATATGTAGAAAATCGCAGAACGACGGCCTTATTGTGTCCTCTTAGGTTATACGGACTCTTTCTCCATACAGCTAAATATGAGATCAACGAGGGCATATTGTCGCTAATTATGTTGTAAAATAATTTAACATAATTTTACGAGACTTAATTTGTACACGCTCGGTCGATCGTCGATCGCGTATTTGCTCGCCCGCCCGACTATCCAAAGAGGGGCTGCAAGCAGTTTTAACAAATTATCTTCTAATAGAGGACACAAAAAAATAATACACCACTGTATAAAAGGAAAAAATTGTTAATATGAACAAGGTAAAAAGTGGTAATTGGACTTTCACATTCATCCATTTACAATTTACGGTAAAGTTTCGAAAGTAACGATCCTCTCTTGGCAGCTTTTAGTATCGATACTTTCGCATTGTCGTTACTTTCTGGTGGCAAAAAAGTGTACCATATATGGATTTATTCGCCTTTGCGAAATCGCGACAAGATGTTATCAGAATTGTTATTTAACAAGTTTACTCACGATAGTATTGTACTGGTCTGGTAACCACAACCATACAAAACGTAATCAATAATTTTGTTGCCTTAACCTTCGAAATGAATGAACTGTGTCCAGCTCGGGTAAACCATTTTTTTTTATTAAATGATAACTGAAGTGAACTCATGTCCAAAATTTCTGAAACTGCCACTCGTTTTTTTTTTTTTATGTCGCCATGCCTAACTCTGTGACATGCAGCAGTAAAATAAAATAAAATCCATTAAAACCGGGCTTATTTCACAGTCATCCGGCAAATCAGGAGGCCACTTGACACGAGAACAAATGGAGTTATTTGATTGTTAATAGGCTTTCGTACAAAGTACAATTATTGCATCATAACGTGAGCACTTGAAGAACTGATTCCGTAAACAACATAATTGTTTCCTATATTCCTTCTTAATAACTATAACTCACTTCTGAGGATGCTTACCGTGCCAAAAAAATCGGCTTTGTCTGCCACACGAAAAAAAGGTGAATCGGCAGAATAGACGGGTTCCATTGTAAAACTCGCTTTCGGTTGCGAAAAGCGTTTCAAACGAGATTCCATACAGGATGTTACTGAAGGACAATGTGGAATAACAATCAAGAAGACATCGCTCCTTTCATTTGTCTTTAACTGCACTTTAAAATTTAAGAAAAAACATCCTAAATATAAAATATCCAAGAACATAATTAAAAATAAACATTAATGTGACAATTCTTGACTTCCACGGCAATGTTGTTCTGGTCAAAAATAATGTTTATTAAAAACAAAAACCATTAAATCAAAAAAGTTTGCTTTGTTGAGACGCGAGCGTTTGAAAGTAATCAGCGAGCGTTAGATTTACTATTTTTTTGTCCCTGTTCAGTGGTAAAACCTTGCGAATACAAATTTTATTTGGTATTTTTAAGTGCTTCCCGTGCGGCAATAAAGAAATTGAATTGTTTGTTAAATTAAAAGGGATCTATGTTTTTGATGTTAAAAAAAAAAACAGACTACGCAAAAAATATCTGAATTTTCTCTTGACTAGTTATCATAAAAATAAAATTCCCAAAGCCTCGCGGCCGGAAAGCGCCGCGGTCTATTTTTTAAAACAACCAAATCAGGATGTGTTTTGAGTGAGGATTTGCACATTTACTATTAGGGCCGATTCGCACTAGCGGACAAGTTTGAAATGTCATGACATTTTTGACAAAAACAAAATTGTCGCGACAAGTCAGAGACATTTTGAAGAAAACAAAAGGTATAATTATTAGTACAATAGCTCTGCACGTGCTTCTGGCATCCTTGTACATTTCTCGGCACATCAAATATGCAGGCAGGTCCACGTGGTGAAAAATGTTAAAACGATTTGCATTTGAAGTGCGCGTGTACTGATGTTTTTGTGCTCGTGCGGGGAAAATGTCGCAAGAAAACGATTATTTTTCCCGTCCATTTATCGGCACAAACTGGTTCCCTCCGCATTCTCTTGTTCCAACCCCGGTATTACCATCCTTCCACGACGTCACCTCGGCAAGTTACCTTATTGGTACTAATTTTCGCGGGCACTTAATTTCGCGAAAAAAGGGTCGGCATATTTCGCGGGTCTTTATTTTCGCGATTTGGGTGCAAAATTATTTTCTTAGGGAATTAATTTTCGCGAAAATGAAAAAAAAAACATTTTATTTCGAGAATTTTATTATTTTACACTTCTTATTGCTGAAAATCATCAACTCACAACAAAACCAAACTATAGAAACCGCATCGTGTACCATAGGCATAGTCAAATACATTATCCTTATGCTTAACGTTCTTTGCAATTGTATAATACAAGAAATACTTGAAAAGTATGAAACAGATTGTCGTTTCAAATGACAAAGAACCCGGGATAGATGGCCATTTCGATGAGTGTACAAAAGAGGTGCTGAAAGGACTTGAATATGACGATAGCGATACAGATGAAGAGGTTCAAAGCAACACAGATAGTGAAATTTGACTGTTAAACTGTTGTTTATCATCTGTAGGCATGCCATAGAGCTTTTACACGTTATACACAATACGTAGACATGTGTTTCTTCATTAAATTGAGAAAACAAGAAATATAGGAGGGTATTAAATTTCGCGACATTAAAGTTCGCGGGAATTTTTTTTCGCGTCGCTTTAAGTTCGCGATTTTTTTTAAATCGCGAAAATCGCGAAATTAAAGCGACGCGAAAATTAGTACCAATAAGGTATGAAGCAAGTGGCGTTTGGACAGATGTTAACGCCACACAATCGTCCACGAAGCGGGAATATGATAAATGGGCAAAGGACGAAATTTCGCGTGTTGTTTTTTAGTACAATCCAGACCAAACACAATAGCCAATCAACAGGGTATTGTTATCTGGCATTACGAGGGGCATTGGAATGCGACTTGTCATGAATTGTCCTGCCTTGAGGCAGGACAACGGCCCCTTTGAAGATTTGTCCGTTTTGACAAAATTTGCACTTGTCCAACAAGTCGTTCGCACTTGGTTTTGCGATTGTTTGACAAAATGTATCGCGCGTGCAACGCTGACCAATCATAAGACAACTGCTTCTTTGTTTTCCTGAATTGTTGGACAAGTTCTAGGTCTCAAAAAACGTATTCGCACTTGTTTTCTGTAACAAGTGACACATTAATGAAGAAATCTACAAATTGTTACAAAATTTGTCCGCTAGTGCGAATCGGCCCTTAATGTAAATTCACGTGATCGACATTTCACTCTTACTAATATCGTCCTCAAGTTCCTCGAAATGAAGTTAACTGGAAGCGTCATTTAACATGTTTTAAAATGCTGTTAGTATTTGTTTCAAATGTTTGCTAACACGTAACCTTAGTAAGACATTCTCCAAAAAAAAGCTGAATTCTTCTGTTAGTTGCACTACAAATTATTGTTGTGTCGCGCATATTTTTTGTAGTTTTATTGCATTGCAAATATTGGTTTAAAAAATTATTGATTTCAACAAAAATTAATATTCTAAATCTGTTGGCTGATTAGGCTTTAACATATGGCAATGAAAAACGAATAAATATACTGCATAAAATTAGATTATATACTTGAAATAATGTGGCAATGATGTACTTTAGTTAATCGTTAACTTCCGCGGAACTAGATTAGCCAAATAAATAATAAACCCTTTAACTCCAAGAACGCCAAAAATCAAAATTCAAGAAAAATGACAATTTTTTTTTGGTGAAATATTGTAAAACAAATGGTAACGTTACACTTGAACTGCAATACATGTCTCCATAATTGACTCTGGGAGTGACAGGGTAAAGGTCTCATCTTAGAGAAAACAATTATTAAGTGTAGCACAAAGAAGTCTTTAACATAATTGCATTATTTAAACAAAAGAGAATTAGTCCGCCTGGGAGAAAAAACAAGGTTCACATTAACAACTCAGGAGTCACGGTCACATTTATATAATTCACTTTTTTAACGGAACTTCAAAACGATTTCATCCTCATCATGAATAACTTTTCCGACTTAAATTTGTCTTCACACAGCGCCAGCAATTTTTCAAACGATAACTTCTCTCGTGTTATTCCAAAATATGTAAGTTACATTACAACCCTCGTTTTTAACGGCATCACTTGTCCGTTTACAGTTCTGCTTAACATTTTGGTTGTAATGGCTGTGAAAAGAAGACCAAGACTCCAGAACAAAGCCAACATTTTGCTGGCATGTTTAGCCGCTACTGACGCATTGACTGGCCTTGCAGTGCAGCCATCATTTATCCTGTGGAAAACATTACAGTTACTTGATCTAAAAGCTCAGGAAATAGCTCGAGATGCACATGGTTCAAGTATTGTCGCCTTATCTGTTTGTTCATGTCTTCATCTAACGTTAGTTACTTGTGAGAGACTTATAGCTATCAAATTAACTGTGCATTATCCTTATATCGTCCGAAAGCGAAACATTAAGGTGGCGGTGATCTTCCTTTGGATCTTTGCTATTTCTTTAGAGGTATCTAAACACATACTGAACATTAGAACGAAGCTGTTGATAGCTCCTGTTGTAGCTTTGTGTATTCTTTTCATTTTGTTTTCATACATGATTTTGTATCGCGAAACACTTCGCCACCAAAAGAAGATCAAAACTCAACAGCTGCCTCAAGAAGAAGTGGAAAGATTCGTCAAAGAGAGCAAAGCGCTCAAGACAACTGTGTTGGTGGTCGGTTCTCTTCTGTTATGTTTTCTACCAATGGTTTTTGGTGCTGTCAGTACCGATTCACAGCGTCGGTATCTGTACAAGATAATTTACGTTCCGCCATATGTCCGCACATTTGCGATGTTCAACTCGTTTCTCAATCCACTGATTTACTGTTGGCGACAGAAAGAAATGAGGCGGTTTGTCTTTCGTCGATTCAGCCCTCAAGCTATGGTACATGCAACTTGGGGTTCGTAGGGAAATAAAGCTCACAAAAAGACTGTAAAAAGACTCTTCGTAATATCCGTACAAGAATTGTTTTTGTTTTCCTGACCCATGCATTATCATTAATAGTGGCGCTGCTAAATATCAGTAAAATAAAGACAACCGGAGTTGCTTGAATGTTCAGCGAGTGTTTTTCATGCAGTTTATTGTTTTGTAAGGGCATAGTTTGTTCTTCTGTAGTGTCAAGTTTTCCCCTCGACCTGTAACTTTAAATATATGTACGAAATGATACATTTGCTCCTCAAATAATGACAACGGCAGCCCAACTTTAGGAAAGAATGTTATATTCGAAGATACACGAACCTAAAAACACGAGACTTGGTAGAAACTGCAATATTTCTCTCAAACAAAAAAAAACAGTTGTCAGTAGTAAATTTGCATCTTAACGAGAAATAACAGTCTTCTTAACAAGGAATACAGTTTGAGAACAAGTGAACATTTCCACACTGAAAACGGGGTAAGAGTTGATTATCAAAAGAAAAAATATTAAATTTTCAAGAAAATCACTTTGTACTACTGTTCCGCTCATGATAAGAGCCTCAGGATTAACCCTTAAAGCCCCAATAGTGATCAGTATTACATTTTTCCTCAATATCAATGCTTAATCAATCAGAGAATTATAGACATGATCACCTAAGATAAATTTTCTTGGCATTTTAATAATTTCTCAACAAAATAATTAAATAAATATTCTTAATTTGTCGGCTGATTAGGCTTCAACATATGGCAATAAAAAACGAATAAATATACTGCCTTAAATTAGATTGTATACTTAAACTAACGTGGAAAGGATGTCAGTACTTTAGTTAATCGTTACTGACTTTGGCGGGACTAGATTAGCAAAACAAAAATTGAACCTTTTAACTCCAAGAGCGCTAAAAATCAAAATTCAAGAAAAATGACAATTTTTTTATAAATATTGTAAAAATAATGGTACCATGCAAAAGTACGGTTGAAGAGGTTTCATTTGAATGGTCACATCATAGCATTTCGTCGACAGACTCAAAAATTAGAACTACAATACATGTCTCCATAATTGAGTCTGGGAGTGACAGGGTTAAGGCCTCATCTTAGAGAAAAGAATTATTAAGTGTAGCACAGCTTGTCCGTTTACAGTTCTGCTTAACATTTTGGTTATAATGGTTGTGAAAAGAAGTCCAAGACTTCAGAGCAAAGCCAACATCTTGCTGGCATGTTTAGCCGCTACTGACGCATTGACTGGCCTTGCAGTGCAGCCATCATTTATCCTGTGGAATACATTACAGTTACTTGATCTAAAAGCCCAGAAATTGTTGAAAATGCACATAATTCAAGTATTGCCGCCTTATCTGTTTGTTCGTGTCTTCATCTGATGTTAGTTACTTGTGAGAGACTTATAGCTATCAAATTCACTGTGCATTATCCTTACATCGTCCGAAAGCGAAACATTAAGGTGGCGGTGATCTCCATTTGGATCTTTGCTATTTCTTTAGAGGTATCTAAACACATACTGAACATTAGAATAAAACTGTCGGTAGCTCCCGTTCTAGTTTTGTGTATTCTTTTCATTTTGTTTTCATACATGATTTTGTATCGCAAAACACTTCGCCACCAAAAGAAGATCAAAACTCAACAGCTGCCTCAAGAAGAAGTGGAAAGATTCGTCAAAGAGAGCAAAGCGCTCAAGACAACCGTGTTGGTGGTCGGTTCTCTTCTGTTATGTTTTCTACCAATGGTTTTTGCTGCTGTCATTACGACTTCAGAGCTTTGGTATCGAACAGGTTTGCACAAGATAATTTACGTTCCGCCATATATCCGCACATTTGCGATGTTCAACTCGTTTCTCAAACCACTGATTTACTGTTGGCGACAGAAAGAAATGAGGCGGTTTGTCTTTCGTCGGTTCAGCCCTCAAGCTATGGTACATGCAACTTAGGGCTCGTACTGTAGGGAAATCAAACTCACAAAAAGACTGTAAAAAGACTATTATAAACTTCAAATCCGTACAAGAATTGGTTTTGATTTCCTGACCCTGGCGCTGTTAAATATCAGTAAAATCAAGACAACCGGAGTTGCTTAGCGTTCAGCGAGTGTTTTTCAGTTTATTGTTTTGTAAGGGCATAGTTTGATCTTTTGTAGTGTCAAGTTTTCCCCTCGACCTGTAACTTTAAATATATGTACGAAATGATACATTTGCTCCTCAAATACTGACAACGGCAGCCTAACTTTAGCAAAGAATGCAAAGAATGTTATATACGAAGATACACGAACCTAAAAAGTCTAAAAACACGAGACTTGGTAGAAACTGAAATATTTCTCTCAAACAAAAAAAACAGTTGTCAGTAGTAAATTTGCATCTTAACGAGAAATAACAGTCTTAACAAGGAATACAGTTTGAGAACAAGTAAACATTTCCACACTGAAAACGGGGGAAGAGTTGATTATCAAAAGAAAAAATATTAAATTTTCAGGAAAATCATTTTGTACTACTGTTCCGCTCATGAAAAGACCCTCAGGATTAACCCTTTAAGCCCCAATAGTGATCAGTATTAAATTTCTCCTCAATATCAATGCTTAATCAATCAAAGAGGTCATGAGAATTATAGACATGATCACCTAAGATAAATTTTCTTCACATTTTAATAATTTCTCAACAAAACAATTAATATTCTAAATTTGTCAGCTGATTAGGCTTCAACATATGGCAATAAAAAACGAATAAATATACTGATTGTATACTTGAACTAACGTGGCAAGGATGTACTTTAGTTAAGCAGTCTAAACAAATTATCTTCTAATAGAGGACTTAAAAATAATAGCGGAGCTCTCGCGGGCCGAAGGCCGCTGCCGAGCCCCATACTCATAGAACCTATGCTCGTCATTTTTCATGGTCATGGCTAGCGGAATGTTTCGCGGGCGCGTCGGTCCGTATGCCGCCCCCCGCCGTTGGGCAGGGCTATCTCGCGGGTGCGTATGACGTCGCAAAACATGCGCGTGTGACGCCACACAACATCCGGGATCTTAGCAATTTTGAAACCAAAGCGAGGCTTTGTTTTTCGCGCGGCTACACGGCCGATGTCACGTTAGCTGCAGTGAAAACTTTCTCTTGTTGTGTTGTGCAAAGTCGTTTTTCAGGGCTGCATTTTTTCGCGGTTTGCTACTCAAGACAGGGATACTAATTAAGGGATACTCAGAAGCCGCTATAGTGGAAAAAGAAGAGCTTTCAGGGATAAAATCTTGTTTTGAGGAACTTCATACGTTTTTTATCAATGCGGGGCAATATTTCAGAACCGAAGAAGCGGAGTTTTAACGAATTTCCAAGCAGTCGAGTGACTTAAAGGCAAAAAAAATCACATTTTTCGAAGGGAATTTATGTTGATATCAATTTTTGATTGAAATTTCCTTTGTGTTCTCGTTAGTTTTGGAGACATGTGTATAAAACGTGCTCAAATTCAAGCCCGGTTTACACGACAAGCTTTTTGGGCCCGGCACTACTAAATTTGGCACGGGCCACCACTGTTCCATTTACACGACAAAATTTGGCACATCTGGTTTCGAGATGGGCACGCCTAAAATAAGAAACAGCACCCCAAATTTCTGAGCATTTCAGTACATTCGCCAGCGGTTGAACCACTTTTTGGTGAACCCCTTACGTACCATCTGGATCGCGTTTGACAAAATGGCGGACGCGGCAAAGCACGCAATTCAGCTGGCAATTGTCTGTTTGTGTTTGGGACTGAATGCAAAATTAAAGGACCCCGAGACTCCAGCCAAAGCCCCACGGAAACAGGACAACACATTACCAAAGCCCGACAGGACCGTAAATTGCATGATTGCAGAAATACAGGACCACGGTACGATGGAGATGAGACCAAGAGCCCGAGAGGACAATAAGACAGAAGAAACAGGGAAATATAAATTACATGGAAGATAAAAGGGAAAGAATGTGATGTAAGCGCAACTACAGGCTCTCAAGTGAAGGAGAAATGTAGAAACGCAAGAAGATGAATTAAAGAAGTTTAAAGAAAACGCCATGAGAATTTTGATTAAAAACAAACAAAAAAACAAAACAAACCAAAACAAAAACAAACTAAAATTCTTGATCACTGATAATTTGTAATTCGTATACACGCACTTTAATGAGCTCAGGAAAACGTTATTAAGAAACAATATAGATTGCCGATAATTGGAAAATAAATTTATCTGCTCAGAAGGTCTGTCATTCTCGTCAGGGGCACAGTGAACAGACATGGTAGAGAGATTAATTTCAGCAAAACATTCCCAACCAAAATAATAAATAAGCTTATGCGTACGAGAGACAGGTAACCTTTCGATGAAATTTAAGCTGATAACCTATTTGCCAAACTTATTCGGTAAACTCTCTACCACACATTTCAAACCGTGGTACCGTGGTTTTTCCACGCGTTTTTCTTGACACATAGGCGTGCGACCTTGCAGACGACGCCATTTTTGTTTGTTGAAGAACATGTGCGCATGTGCGACTGAATTTTGGCACGCGGGCCCACTTTTTGGCGGGCCGAGACTACCTCGCCAGGCGGTCTCGACCCGCCTAAAGTTTGGGCACGCGGGCCGATGAAATTTGCTTTTACACGGCAAAATTTGGAGTGCCGTGCCAAAAATTATTGGCCCGCGTGCCAAAATTTAGGAGTGCCAGGCCCAAAAAGCTTGTCGTGTAAACCGGGCTTCAGTCGTGTTGTTATCTTGAATTTCATCGAGGACAGCTCAGCCTCGATGCGCTATAAATGGTACGCGTTTTGCTTTTAAACATAAACTAATAGATACCGTATTTGAATAAAATTTTTCAAAAGAAGATTTTGTTGTCCATTTTTATGTGTTTGTTCATCCATTACATAGGTTGAAAAGCGATTTTATGTAAACAAAACAAGACTTGGATTTTATAGTTCTAACTTCACTCGCGTCGCCTTATGCAAATATGTTTGTTTATTTTTCTCTAAATCCTTGAATCTGAGGCTATGTCTACACTATACCGGATAGCTTATCATGTCGACATGAAAAATACTCCGGCCTGTTGTGAACAGAAACGACCCAGAACTGGATATTTACTTCTTTTTCAGTGAGTTTCAATCCTCGCTCCTAGTTGTTGACTTCCGCTACTATACGGTTCGGTTCGATTACCTGTACACACTGCCCCAGAGAGTGGCACGAGAATCTATCCGATATGTGACGATTCACTTTCACGAGCGCCGCGTCGCAGCGGCGCTCCGGAACAAAAATCGTTCCGAAACTAACGTTTCATGTGTGAACGAAAGGCCTATCCGGTATGGTTTTCGTGCCGGCGTAAGAGCTATCCGGTATAGTGTAGACATAGCCTGATTGTCTAACTACGCGCGCTCCAGCGGTCCGGATTTTCCCATCCGGACCCCGCGTACGGATCGCTCCTAATTTTACAGAAAGATTTTGTTGTTTGAAGCTTATAAATATCATTGAATTTTCTCGTAAATCATGGACCCAGCCGAAAGTTGCCAAAGCGAAAGTGAATTTTCATTGGCCATATAAAATATCTAACGACACAAACAAAGAAAACAATAAAGAAAACCAACAAAGTTTCACCATGGTTGACATCGGCTCACAAACAACGATCCGAAAACACGCTAAAGATCTTAACGCTTGAACGAGGTATCAAAAAGACTCAATGAAGAACGAGAGCCGGATAAACTGAGTGGAAGGAGAAATCAGCCGTAAAATTAAAGGCCAATGTTATTCCTCGAAAAGGCGAGTATACAAGTTTGGATTTTATGATTTGTTCATTTTATAGTTTGTTTGGCCGGGGAGTTTGTTGTTGTTCTTAATACAAAGCGTCATCGGTGGCTTAATTACTGTAATTAGACAATCTAGCGCTTTTTTACAAAAGTTTTGACTCAATTTGATTTAAATGTTCTTATTTTTCTGGTTTTGTTTTTTTCTTCCTGTAAATTTTCATTAAAAAGTCTTGCTTAAATTTGTCATTCTAGTCTTGTACTACGATTTGTTGTCAATAATTTACACGCCATTTCGCGATCGGATTTTACGAGATAATTAGTACTTTCACTACATTGCTCGGTTTGTATGCTTTTATTTCTCGGTTTTTACCTTCTTTTATCTAAATTGTAGAAGTTTTCAATCAAGAAAATATGATTTTTAAATTAGAATAGCTCAGTTTAAGGTTACCGTGTATCTTCAGATCGACCATTTTATTGAAATTTTTTTGGGGGCGTCAAAATAAAGTTTACAGAATGACCTTTCATCCAAAAAAAAATTATCGAAAAATAGTGAAAATTGACGGAGAAATGACGGTGTAACGTTTTGAACGGAAGTAAAAGTTGATTGATTGATTTAGCGGCGCTGTTTTCTCAAAGTTAATTTTTCGCTTATAGCGGACACTTTAAAGAGCTACAACTCAAAGGGAATTTGTTCGATTTTCCTCAAATTTGGACAGAAGCTAGGCTAACATAAAATCAACAAAAACATGTCGGCGAACTTCTTATTTCCGAAAACTTTTTCGTCAAGAGCCATTTCCGTGCGATCACTCCAATTTTTTTTCTCCCTTTTTCGAAAATATTCTGTAACTTTTCACTGCAATTGAATATGGGAAATCGCCGACACGTTTTTTTAGCGCTTCGTGTCCGGAAACCCGAGAACAAATCAAATTAGCAAAATACAATAATCGCTTTGAGTTAGGGGCCGTCGACATATTCACAAGTTCCCCGCTTAACGTCCACTGGACGTTAAGGTCAAATTTCTCTATCCTCACCGGAGGCAAACACAAGAGCCGTTTATTCTACCGAGAGACATAAAAACTGTGTCAGTTTATCTTTACGCGGCGCGTTAGAAACATTATTTTCTTGGAAAGCTGTACATGAATGATTTTCTCGGCGAATTGCAGAATTAAAGTAGGAAAAAATAAATAAGTTATTTACCGGCCTTGGTCGGTCCGTATAGGAAAAAACTGTGCCCGAGGCCGTACCGTATATTTATTCGCCTTTGCGAAATCGCGACAAGATGTTAACAGAATTGTTATTTAACAAGTTTACTCTCAATAGTATTGTACTGGTCTGGCAACCACAACTATACAAAACGTAATCATTAATTTTGTTCCCTCAACCTTCGAAATGAACGAACTGTGTCCAGCTCGGGTAAACCATTTTTTTTTATTAAATGATAACTGAAGTGAACTCATGTCCAGAATTTCTGAAACTGCCAGTTATTTTTTTTTATGTCGCCATACCTAACTCTGTGACATGCAGCAGTAAAATAAAATAAAATCCATTAAAACCGGGCTTATTTCACAGTCATCCGGCAAATCAGGAGGCCACTTGACACGAGAACAAATGGAGTTATTTGATTGTTAATAGGCTTTCGTACAAAGTACAATTATTGCATCATAACGTGAGCACTTGAAGAACTGATTCCGTAAACAACATAATTGTTTCCTATATTCCTTCTTAATAACTATAACTCACTTCTGAGGATGCTTACCGTGCCAAAAAAATCGGCTTTCTCTGCCACACAAAAAAGGTGAATCGGCAGAATAGACGGCTTCCATTGTAAAACTCGCTTTCAGTTGCTAAAAGCGTTTCAAACGAGACTTCATACAGGATGTTACTGAAGGACAATGTTGAATAACAATCAAGAAGACATCGCTCCTTTCATTTGTCTTTAACTGCACTTTAAAATTTAAGAAAAAACATCCTAAATATAAAATATCCAAGAACATAATTAAAAATAAACTTAAATGTGACAATTCTTGACTTCCACGG
Source organism: Dendrophyllia cribrosa (assembly GCA_024195265.1). Taxonomy (NCBI): domain Eukaryota; kingdom Metazoa; phylum Cnidaria; class Anthozoa; order Scleractinia; family Dendrophylliidae; genus Dendrophyllia; species Dendrophyllia cribrosa. The sequence continues at coordinate 8,290,804 of JAJLRJ010000008.1, read as the reverse complement.
CAATGTTGTTCTGGTCAAAAATAATGTTTATTAAAAACAAAAACCATTAAATAGCGTGGTAAAGCCTTGCGAATACAAATTTTATGAAGTATTTTTATGTGCTTCAACGTGCGGCAATAAAGAAATTGAATTGTTTGTTAAATTAAAAGGGATCGATGTTTTTCAAAAAGGTTGAATTCTTCTCTAATTTAAAAAAAAAAAAACCAGACTACGCAAAAAAGATCTGAATTTTCTCTCGTTGAGTAACTATTATAATTATAATTCCCAAAGCGTTAAACGTTACTAGCGCGACGAAAAGTGCCGCGGTCTATTTTTTTTAAACAACCAAGTCAGGCTGTGTTTGGAGTGAGGACTTTTTATTAATGTAAATTCACGTGAACGACATTTCACTCTTACTGATATCGTCCTCAAGTTCCTCGAAATGACGCCGAGTTACCTGGAAGCGTCATTTAACATTTAATTCTTCTGTTAGTCACATTGCAAATTCTTGTTGTGTCGCGCATATTTTTTTTGTAGTTTTATTGCATTGCAAATATTGGTTTAAAAAATTATCTCAACAAAAAAGTAACATTCTAAATATGTTGCCTGATTAGGCTTTAACATATGCCAATGAAAAACGATTAAATATACTGCCTAAAATTAGATTATATACTTGAACGAACGTGGCAAGGATGTACTTTAGTTAATCGTTAACTTTGGCGGGAAATAATTAGCAAAATAAATGATGAAGCCAATAACAACAAGAACACCAAAAATCAAAATTCAAGAAAAATGGCAATTTTTTTGTAAAATATTGTAAAACAAACGGTAAAGTACAATACATGTCTCCATAATTGACTCTGGGAGTGACAGAGTTAAGGCTTCATCTTAGAGAAAACAATTATTAAGTGTAGCACAAAGAAGTCATTAACATAATAGCATTATTTCAACAAAAGAGAATTAGTTCTGATGGGAGAAAAACCCAGGTTAACATTCGCAACTCAAGAGTCACGGTCACATTTATATAATTCATTTTTTAAAAAAGCTTTAAAGGCAAACGGAACTTCAAAACGATTTCATCCTCATCATGAATAACTTTTCCGACTCAAATTTGTCTTCACACAGCGCCAGCAATTTTTCGAACGATAACTCCCCTCATGTTATTCCAAATTATGTAAGTTACATTACAACCCTCGTTTTTAACAGCATCACTTGTCCGTTTACAGTTCTGCTTAACATTTTGGTTGTAATGGCTGTGAAAAGAAGACCAAGACTCCAGAGCAACGCCAACATCTTGCTGGCATGTTTAGCCGTTACTGACGCATTGACTGGCCTTGCAGTGCAGCCATTATTTATCCTGTGGACAACATTACAGTTACTTGATCTAAAAGCCCAGGAAATTGTTGAAAATGCGAATAATTCAACTATTTTCGTCTTATCTGTTTGTTCATGTCTTCATCTAACGTTAGTTACTTGTGAGAGACTTATAGCTATCAAATTTACTGTGCATTATCCTTATATCGTCCGAAAGCGAAACATTAAGGTGGCGGTGATCTCCATTTGGATCTTTGCTATTTCTTTACGGGCATTTAAACACATACCGAACATTAAAACGAAGCTGTTAATAGCTCCTGTTGTAGCTTTGTGTATTCTTTTCATTTTGTTTTCATACATGATTTTGTATCGCGAAACACTTCGCCACCAAAAGAAGATCAAAACTCAACAGCTGCCTCAAGAAGAAGTGGAAAGATTCGTCAAAGAGAGCAAAGCGCTCAAGACAACCGTGTTGGTGGTCGGTTCCCTTCTGTTATGTTTTCTACCATTGGTTTTTGGTGCTGTCATTACGGCTTCAGAACGTCGGTATCTGTACAATATAATTTACGTTCCGTCATATATCCGCACATTTGCGATGTTCAACTCGTTTCTCAATCCACTGATTTACTGTTGGAGACAGAAAGAAATGAGGCGGTTTGTCTTTCGTCGGTTCAGCCCTCAAGCTATGGTACATGCAACTTAGGGCTCGAAGGGAAATCAAGCTCACAAAAAGTCTGTAAAAAGACTATTGTAAACTTGAAATCCGTACAAGAATTGTTTTTGTTTTCCTGACCCTGACGCTGTTAAATATCAGTAAAATAAAGACAACCGGAGTTGCTTGAAGGTTCAGCGAGTCTTTTTCATGCAGTTAATTGTTTTGTAAAGGCATAGTTTGTTCCTTTGTAGTGTCAAGTTTTCCCCTCGACCTGTAACTTTAAATACATGTACGAAATGATACATTTGCTCCTCAAATAATGACAACGGCAGCCTAACTTAAGGAACGAATGTTATATACGAAGATACACGAACCTAAAAACACGAGACTTGGTAGAAACCTCAATATTTTTCTCAAACAAGCAAAAAAGTTGTCAGTAGTAAATTTGCATCTTAACGAGAAATAACAGTCTTAACAAGGAATACAGTTTGAGAACAAGTGAACATTTCCACACTGAAAACGGGGGAAGATGTGATTATCAAAAGAAAAAATATTAAAATTTTCAAGAAAATCATTTTGTACTACTGTTCCGCTCATGATAAGAGCCTCAGGGTTAACCCTTTGAGCCCCAATAGTGATCAGTATTAAATTTCTCCTCAATATCAATGCTTAATCAATCAGAGAGGTCATGAGAATTATAGACATGATCACCTAAGATAAATTTTCTTGACATTTTAATAATTTCTCAACAACAGAAATGATATTTAAAATTTGTCGGCTGATTAGGCTTCAACATATGGAATAAAAAACGAATAAATATACTGCCTACAATTAAATTGTATACTTAAGGATGTTCTTTATTTAATCGTTACTGATTTTGGCGGGACTTGATTAGCAAAACAAAAAATGAACCTTTTAACTCCAAGAGCGTCAAAAATCAAAATTCAATAAAAATGACAATTTTTTATAAATATTGTTAAACTAATGGTACCATGCAAAAGTACTGCTGAAGAGGTTTCATTTGAATGGTCACATCATAGCATTTCGTCGACAGACTCAGAAATTAGAACTACAATACATGTCTCCATAACTGACTCTAGGAGTGACAGGGTTAAGGCCTCATCTTGGAGAAAAGAATTATTGAGTGTAGCACAAAGAAGTCATTAACATAATTGCATTATTTCAACAAAAGAGAATTAGTCCGCGTGGGAGAAAAACCCAGGTTAACATTCGCAACTCAAGAGTCACGGTCACATTAAGGGATTTATATAATTCACTTTTTTAACGGAACTTCAAAACGATTTCATCCTCATCATGAATAACGTTTCCGAGTCAAATTTGTCTTCACACATTGCCAGAAATGTTTCGAACAAAAACTCCCCGCATGTTATTCCAAAATATGCAAGTTACATTACAACCCTCGTTTTTAACAGCATCACTTGTCCATTTACAGTTCTGCTTAACATTTTGGTTATAATGGCTGTGAAAAGAAGACCAAGACTTCAGAGCAAAGCCAACATCTTGCTGGCATGTTTAGCCGTTACTGACGCATTGACTGGCCTTGCAGTGCAGCCATCATTTATCCTGTGGAAAACATTACAGTTACTTGATCTAAAAGCCCAGGAAATTGTTGAAAATGCACATAATTCAAGTATTGCCGCCTTATCTGTTTGTTCATGTCTTCATCTAACGTTAGTTACTTGTGAGAGACTTATAGCTATCAAATTTACTGTGTATTATCCTTACATCGTCCGAAAGCGAAACATTAAAGTGGCGGTGATCTCCCTTTGGATCTTTGCTATTTCTTTAGAGGCATCTAAACACATACTGAACATTGCAATAAAACTGTTGGTAGCTCCCGTTCTAGTTTTGTGTATTCTTTTCATTTTGTTTTCATACATGATTTTGTATCGCGAAACACTTCGCCACCAAAAGAAGATCAAAACTCAACAGCTGCCTCAAGAAGAAGTGGAAAGATTCGTCAAAGAGAGCAAAGCGCTCAAGACAACCGTGTTGGTGGTCGGTTCCCTTCTGTTATGTTTTCTACCAATGGTTCTTGCTGCTGTCATTACGGCTTCACAACGTCGCTATCGAACCGGTTTGTACAAGATAATTGTACAAGATAATATCCGCACTTTTGCGATGTTCAACTCGTTTCTTAATCCACTGATTTACTGTTGGCGACAGAAAGAAATGAGGCGGTTTGTCTTTCGTCGGTTGCCTCAAGCTGTGGTACATACAACGTAGGGAAATAAAGCTCACAAAAAGACTGTAAAAAGACTATTGAACTGTAAAATCCGTACAAGAATTGTTTTTGTCTTCCTGACCCATTTTGTAAATAGTCACACTATAGGATTTCATTCACAGATTCAAAGGGATTTGTTATTATTGTTGGTTATATTGCATCATAAGCCCCCGGCTTCTATATAGGCTTCCTTGTCAATACCTAGTCTATCATCTTTAAGTTATTATAAATTTTTAGTATATGGTATTATTATTTTTATTATTATTATTATTATTATTATGAAAAAACTTTATTAAAAATAGCAATAATTATAATTTTCAATAACTATAAATTGATACTTATTATTATTATTATTATCGCGTTCGAAGAACGCAATCCTAATTTCGTGTTGGTTGTCCTGTGGTTTATGTGCAGTAAAATTTGAGATTTTTTGGAAGACGGTCTTCCAAATGGCCGCCCCTATTGCTTTTTTCAGGGGCTCATTTCCACCGGAAATTCCTTGGAACGCGTCTCCATAATCTGGGATTACTGCTAGTTATTATATATATTTTTTATGTGGTTAATGCCAAAATAAAATGAATGAATTGGGTATTACATAAAATGAAAAGAAACGCGATCTGTTTTCAGCAACTAAGTGCAGCTGTGATTTCAACAAGAAATCGTCTGATATAACGTTCCCTAAAACGAATTTATTAACCTTAAGGAGCGCCATTCAAAATCAAAGGTTCCTATGAAACAACTTGTGAATATGAAACGCTCTAAATGAAAGATTATTCACTAAATGTACAGAGGCTATGAGTACGACCCGAGGGCAGTACTTCGGTATTTATTTTGTGAATAGAAAATAAGTTACGTAAAGGAGTATTAAAGGATTTTGCGTTACCCGATCGCGAATGCAAACTGAATATTTCATCGAGTCAAGTCTCGAGTCTCCGATGGGAAACACAAATCTTACTTTGCTGGAGCAATAATTGCTGCTAAAGATGTAACGATATTACAAATTAAGTTTGTGGCAAACATTAAAGATTAATAATAAATTCCCAGGCTTATCTAAATGCCGGAATCCGAAAGCGTATATAATTTGCATATAAATGCAAGCATGTCATTGAACCTTGTACCGCGAGCTAACGCATAACGCAATATTGTGGTAGGCTTGTGTTTTTATCCCCGCCAGGATTCGAACCCGTTTCGTTAGCCTACAAGAGCAACGCTAAACCATTGAGCCATATCGGAATACGCCCTTTTAATGTTTAAATTTTATTTTTTTCAACGAAAAACGCGTGTCTCTGTTAAAAAATCCATTTCAATTCTGCAGATCGTTTAAATTTGTTCCATCAAAGGACTCCAATTTATGCAAAACATCAGAGCAACGCTTTCAAAATGTCCCCTTTTTCGGCGGTTGACTATTTTCTATACTATATTTCTTTGCATTTGCCACGAAAGCCTAATGTACTGGTCAGCGGAATTACCAAGAAAAGTTTACAGCTGAGTGATGGAGGGAATGAGTGGAAATTTGTATATTTGCCACCTTCTGCTATAACCAATTCATTACGCTTCGCGTATTTACGAGTTAAAAAGGTAATTGTTATGGATCTGCGAACAGATACGTCTGTCCTTTTCAGCCTGAACTACTGTATCAATTATTTATGCCATAAAAGTGATATGTAAATAAGGCGGTTTGTCTTTCGTCGGTTCAGCCCTCGAGCTATGGTACATGCAACTTAGGGCTCGTAGGGAAATAAAGCTCACAAAAAGACTGTAAAAAGACTCTTCGTAATATCCGTACAAGAATTGTTTTTGTTTTTCTGACCCATGCATTATCATTAATAGTGACGCTGTTAAATATCAGTAAAATAAAGACAACCGGAGTTGCTTAGCGTTCAGCGAGTGTCAAGTTTTTCAGTTTATTGTTTTGTAAGGGCATAGTTTGTTCTTTTTTAGTGTCAAGTTTTCCCCTTGACCTGTAACTTTAAATATATGTAAGAAATGGTACATTTGCTCCTTAAATAATGACAACGGCAGCCTAACTTTACGAAAGAACGTTATATACGAAGATACACGAACTTAAAAACACGAGACTTGGTAGAAACCTCAATATTTCTCTCAAACAAGCAAAACAGTTGTCAGTAGTAAATTTGCATCTTAACGAGAAATAACAGTCTTAACAAGGAATACAGTTTGAGAACAAGTGAACATTTCCACACTGAAAACGAGGGAAGATTTGATAATCAAAAGAAAAAATATTAAATTTTCAGGAAAATCATTTTGTACTACTGTTCCGCTCATGATAAGAGCCTCAGGGTTAACCCTTTAAGCCCCAATAGTGATTAGTATTAAACTTCTCCTCAATATCAATGCTTAATCAATCAGAGAGGTCATGAGAATTATAGACATGATCACCTAAGATAAATTTTCTTGACATTTTAATAATTTCTCAACAAAACAATTAATATTCTAAATTTGTCGGCTGATTAGGCTTCAACATATGGCAATAAAATACGAATAAATATACTGCCTACAATTAGATTGTATACTTGAACTAACGTGGAAAGGATGTACTTTAGTTAATCGTTAACTTTGGCGGAATTCGATTAGCAAAATAAATAATAAACCCTTTAACTCATAAGAGCGCCCAAAATCAAAATTCAAGAAAAATGACAATTTTTTTTTGACAAAAATTGTAAAACAAATGGTACCATGCAAAAGTACTGCTGAAGAGGTTTCATTTGAATGGTCACATCATGGCATTTCCTCGATAGACTCACAAGTTAGAACTACAATACATGTCTCCATAATTGATTCTGGGAGTGACAGGGTTAAAACGGTTAAGGCCTCATCCAAGAGAAAACAATTATTAAGTGTAGCACAAAGAAGTCATTAACATAATTGCATTATTTAAACAAAAGAGAATTAGTCCGCGTGGGAGAAAAACCCAGGTTAACATTCGCAACTCAAGAGTCACGGTCACATTTATATAATTCACTTTTTTAACGGAACTTCAAAACGATTTCATCCTCATCATGAATAACTTTTCCGACTCAAATTTGTCTTCACACAGCGCCAGCAATTTTTCAAACGATGACTTCTCTCGTGTTATTCCAAAATATGTAAGTTACATTACAACCCTCGCTTTTAACAGCATCACGTGTCCATTTACAGTTCTGCTTAACATTTTGGTTGTAATGGCTGTGAAAAGAAGACCAAGACTTCAGAACAAAGCCAACATCTTGCTGGCATGTTTAGCCGCTACTGACGCATTGACTGGCCTTGCAGTGCAGCCATCATTTATCCTGTGGAAAACATTACAGTTTCTTGATCTAAAAGCCGAGAAAATTGTTCGAGATGCGCATGACTCAGGTATTACCGCCTTATCTGTTTGTTCATGTCTTCACCTGATGTTAGTTACTTGTGAGAGACTTATAGCTATCAAATTTACTGTGCATTATCCTTACATCGTCCGAAAGCGAAACATTAAGGTGGCGGTGATCTCCATTTGGATCTTTGCTATTTCCTTACGGGCATTTAAATACATACTTAACATTAGAATGAAGCTGTTGATAGCTCCTGTTGTAGCTTTGTGTATTCTTTTCATTTTGTTTTCATACATGATTTTGTATCGCGAAACACTTCGCCACCAAAAGAAGATAAAAACTCAACAGCTGCCTCAAGAAGAAGTGGAAAGATTCGTCAAAGAGAGCAAAGCGCTCAAGACAACCGTGTTGGTGGTCGGTTCTCTTCTGTTATGTTTTCTACCAATGGTTTTTGCTGCTGTCATTACCCGTTTTTCAGAGCGTCGCTCTCACATAGGTTCGTACAGGACAATTTACGTTACGCCATATATCCGCACATTTGCGATGTTCAACTCGTTTCTCAATCCACTGATTTACTGTTGGCGACAGAAAGAAATGAGGCAGTTTGTCTTTCGTCGGTTCAGCCCTCAAACTATGGTACATGCAACTTAGGGAAATCAAGCTCACAAAAAGACTGTAAAAAAACTATTGTAAAATCCGTAAAAGAATTATTTTTTGTTTTCCTGACCATTATCATTAATAGTGACGCTGTTAAATATCAGTAGAATAAAGACAACCGGAGTTGCTTAGCGTTCAGCAAGTGTTTTTCACTTTATTGTTTTGTAAGGGCATAGTTTGTTCTTTTAGTGTCAAGTTTTCTCCTTGACCTGTAACTTTAAATACATGTACGACGAAATGATACATTTGCTCCTTAAATAATGACAACGGCAGCCTAACTTTAGGAAAGAATGTTATCATGATACGAACATAAAAACACGAAACTTGGTAGAAACCTCAATATTTCTCTCAAACAAAGAAAACAGCTGTCAGTATAGTAAATATGCATCTTAACAAGAAATAGCAAGTGGACATTTGTATACTAAAAACGGAGGAAGATGTATTTATAAAAAGAAAACAAGCCGTGAACAGTCAGGAAGTTCATCGCATTGGCGAAGTTTTGACTGTGCGAACCCCGAAGGCGAAAGTAAGTTGATCATGTTTTTGCACATGCATCGAACCATCATTCACAGTAAAATAAGGATTCTTTAACTGAAGCTAAATCTACCGTTTGTGCTTGTGTTTCTTTTCAGATGTTCTTTGCAGTTTTTCAGAACCAGCTGCAGATGTAAAATCGCTCTACGCTCCCACACCGGTCGATGCTTCAATGCCGAACAAAAGACCTTGGGAGAAGTAAGACAAGTAAGTAAATACTACGAAATGACTAAGTCTTTCGAAGAGATAAACTACATGTATCGTTCCATTTCCTCCCTCTCCCCTCCCCCGTATTGGGGGTGGGGAGGAAGAGGTGATGACAACGACAATTTTTGGTGGAAAAGATTAGTGTCCCGACACTTCAGACCAAGATTGTAGCAATGTTTTTCTGCGTTTTTGCCAGGATTGAGAAAAAAAATTAAAGATGAAGCCTGAAAGGTTCAGACAAAAATCTACTATTTATTCACACTTTACCACCATGTACAGCCTCAACAAAATGTTACTTCATCGGCAATTATAATAAAGAACATTGTACTAGAGACTATCAAGAAATCACTTCAGCCTACACTGTCTAATTCTTACTTATTTTTACCCAAATAATCTTTATTAATTTGAAAAGTAATCAATCTGCGATCCTAACATAATAATAAAAAGAATTAAAAAATAAATGTAATAACTATCTTTATATACATACTGAGATTTACACACCAGAAAACTATGAGATAAAAATCGTCCCTTCACGTATGACAAGCCATCCTATTGGTCATACGATTTTCCTCACTAGTCAGTGAAGAATATCGTATGACCAATCAGAATCGCGATACGACATTTTTTATTCCCGCCATTCAGTGTGCCTTCGCCCTCGGTTGTGACTTAAATGGATACTCCAAAATCAGGTTTCTGAGCCCGCGAGAATGAGAACCCCCCACCTATGGTTGCCGTTTTGTTGCAATATTCAGTACAACCAAATTTATATTCAATAAACCAATTTTATATTCAATAAAACCAAATTTATATTCAATAAACGAAATTTATATTCAATAAAACCAAATTTATATTCAATAAACCAAATTTATATTCAATAAAACCAATTTGTATTAAATAAAACCAATTTGTATTCAATAAAATCAATTTGTATTCAATAAAACCAATTTGTATTCAATAAACCAAATTTATATTCAATAAAACCAATTTGTATTCAATAAACCAAATTTATATTCAATAAACCAAGTTTATATTCAATAATTTCTGCGGTCCAATGCAGTCAGCGGAGTTTTTTTCCGCTTGTTTAACCACGTGGTATTAAGCAACATGGTGGCTGAAACATCCACTTGGCGGTGTTTTTTATCACTATGGAATCCCTTTTATCGCAACTCGAAATTCAGTTTAGTGATCAAGATTTGGTATACCATGAGGCAGCTCTTCTGTTGAATAGATTGGAGACTGCTGTTAATGTTTTACGGTCCCTGGTCGACCTTTGCATAACAGATGACACTGATGATCATCATTTGTCAATCTTGCGGGAACTATGTATAATGTGACATGTTCAACGAAATTTATATTTTGTGGTCCCACAAAGTTATTGGGATGCGTCGCAATACCGTAAGTTTACCAGATTTCAGAAGACGGGAAAGAAATCCTACTGGAAACCCAGGACGCCCTTCATTCATATTTTCGCCAGCAGTTATAGAAAACTTGCGCGCAAGTGGTTTTTATAGCTGGACAGAGATTGCTCGCATGCTTCAGGTGTCGCGATGGACAATTTACAGGAGGGCGAGAGAGTACGACCCCTTCAGGATGTTGGGTGATTTTCAGATCTTTCTGACGAGGAACTTGGTTCCTTGATGAGAGGATACATTTCACGACACGGTAATACGACTGGAGAGTCGTACCTCATAGGTAACATCATGTCTCTTAATTTAAAAGTGCAAAGGGACAGAATAAGGGAATCTTTAACACGGGTGGATCCTAGAAACACAGCACTGAGGTGGGCGTGTGTTGTTCTTTCCGATAATTCCGAGGAGTCCGATGTCTCTTAGTCGCGATTTTTTTCTGTAAATCTCGAGAGCGATGTTCGAATAAACACGTGCGCCAAGTTGATTTCCAATGTACTCATTTATTATATTACAAAAATCATCTTATATTACAGCTAAGATTACGTCAACCGGAAGTCACGCAGCGTTACGAAATAGTAACGCACTATCCTTTTTCGTCTCTATAACATTTCCCCTTCCAGAATTACAATCATTTCCTCAATGTTGAAATTCTAACTTTAACGAAACGAACAATATAACAATTGAACTCGAAATAATCAAATGAAAACTAAATTGTCATTGTCTCTATCACTGTCTTTTGAAGGGTCAATCTTGCATCTCTAACGGTGACAGCTTAGTAATAGGTCTCTTTAAAATCTTGTCGCCAACTTTGACGTCTACTACAAGAACGAGACCGTCTGCTCCAGGGTAGGTGCGAACGATTCTGCCTACTTTCCAATCTCTTCTTCTCGCATCGGGTTCGATCACAATCACTACGTCGTCTTCTTTCAGGTTCTTTTCCTTAGAGAACCACTTGTGTCGGGAACCAATGTATGGGAGATATTCTCTCAACCAACGTTGCCATACG